>MNCI01017906.1:187292-200457 GCA_015680685.1 Gnetum montanum | reverse complement strand
GTATGAACGGTTTTCATATTGATTGCTAATGTTTGGTTTTTACCTTTAAGTCACAATGTTGATACTAAGGTATGTCTCTTTTGATATGGCAGACAATGAGATCACTTCATCCATCCATCCACCAATTTCTATGGTTTCTCTCGGCTTGGAAATGTACAGTCCCTTCTAATAAGAACTTTAACGAATCAGTGATTGGGCATTTCTCAAACTAAGGAAGGACTCAAGGATTGCAAAGGGTGTGACTTCAAGGGAACTTGATGCTTTTGTGTTGGTCATTCTCTTGGGTGCTTAGATGTTTTCTTCTTGAGTTTTCTTACCATCCCAATGTTACCCAACTTTCGAAAGCTGAGACAATAAAAATAAGAAGTTTTTGCATGGTGTGGTTCTCATGCATAAAAACACATAAAAAAAAAAAGAAAAAAGAAAAAAAACACTAAGTGAGAATTCAAAGCACACCCCTTAGATGAATAAACTTGGGCTACAAGCATTGGTTATGGAACCAAAAGCATTTCCTCTAACTAAGGCCCTTCTGGCTTCCCATTCTCTCCTTTGTTTTGTCAGAATGGTGGTGGCTCTTTGGAGATGCATCCTTGTTATCCAAGTGGATGGTTTAGCTGAATGTATTGATGCGAAGTTCCTGGAAGTGGTTGGTTTGAGGCCAGAGCTAGAATGAGACTTGCCAAGTCACATTAATCATGCAACACACAAGGGGCTGTACACCACCTTGTTCTTGGAATTCCATTCCATTCTCTTCTCTCCATCCTTCTCTACATTGTTCACCTCATTACGGGTTGTATCATTAGTGTATATATTTTGGTTGATGCATTGTTTTCTTTTCGGTAAATTCTTGCGGTTAAGACTTTAACCCTTGTTCCAAATGACATTCCCTGAGCCTATGAACTCTTTGAATGTGGGTTTGTCAGGGCATTAAAGGCATGAGCCTTCTTTGGGGAGGGCCCACTAACATTCCTCTTTGGAGCATTCGTTAACTTCTTTCCCTTAACATTTTGCAATTAATTTTATTTTGTTCATTACCATCTTGACATCCATTTCATCGATGCCATAGTTGTCCCTTTTTATTTATCTTTCTTACTTCTTTTCCTTTTCCATTCTAATGTTACCGGAGGTTCGCGATTAGTCATGGGGGTATAGGGCCTGATTTTTTCGATTTTCTCCTAGCCCCAAAATTTTTGATTTTCTTCCTAACCCCTACACCTTCGGTAGTCATCAGTAACATATTCCCAGATCCATATCAGCCATACCACAACCTAGCCAATGGACTTACACTGTAGCAAGGTATCAACTACATTGAGATTCATTTACCCTTGCTAATTAAGATTGTGTTGTGTGTGCAGATGACGACCATGCAATAACGGATTGGATTTGGAGCAAACACTTGGAATGGAGCAGCGCTGAAGTAGCTATGCAAGGGGCAAGATCGATGACGCACTTACGGATGGACAACAAAGGCAGAATCTGGGCATTGGCAACAACAACACTTCTTTCTCTCTCTCTTTCTCAGTTGCCAACTAAGGCTTGATGTCATTGTAATAAGGTGTTCACCCTTGTTGTTATGAACACCAGTTTTGTCAAGTCTTGTAATAATGATCCGTTCACATGTCATCCCATTAGTTCCATTTTCCTCAATAATTCCATACCTTCCCGATCTTATTGTAAGGAACTCAAGGATGAGTTTTCATTCAGTCATGGGGGTATGATGAGACGCGATATCGCATGGGCCGTGATATCGCGTATGCGATATCGCGTACATGATATCACGGTCCATCGTCAAATCTATAAATAAGAGGCAGCACTCCCCTCATTTCTCATCCTAGGCTTAAAGTAGGGAAACTCTGGTAGTTTGATCACTCCAGAGATAGAATATTTTCCATGTGCCCGCAGTAGGAGTCCCCAAGTGAACGGATCTATATTCGAGCAGCTTTATACCTGAATGTAAGTTGTGTATAGCAATAAAGATGAGCTTTGTGGATAAACCTTACAGTGCATGGAATAGGTTTATTATTTGTTATTTCCTACCTGTTATTTATTACCTGCATTAGCGCAGCATGAGTACGACTTGGTTACGAGCATTGACGAATGTGTACGACTAACCAAGGAATCGGCTACTCATCGCGATTAGTCTCTCTCACCCTCAACTCTTAGAATATGGGATGAGTACAACTTGATTACAAGCATCTACGGGTGTGTACGGCTAGTCAAGGAATCGACTGCTAATCATGTTTAAGCTAGTTAAGTGCCTTAGTACGACCACTTCGAGCACGTGCGTTACGTGTGGTGATCCCAGTAACGATTAGCGTTTGGTAGCCGCAGTTGCATAGTTTAGGGTGTGTACGGTAAGTGGGAACAGATGCTGACGCTAGTTAATTTAGACTTAGGTCCTTAGTTAGAGTTAGTTAGCTTTCTCAACCCTTCGCTCTTAGCATAGGAGAAAAAACCATAAAAGACCATAAAAATCATATACCTCAAACTTACTTAACCATACATCGTGACAACAACAAGTAAGTCTGGGAAGACAAAGAATGATTAACCCCAAGTGTTCCATGGGGTGTTTAGGCATTTAGTCTGCGGAGTTCAACTGGATCACGCGTGCTACGCTCGTTTTATATGGTTGAGTGTAGGGGTACCTCGCCACTCATCAATAAGCAAAGTTGGAGATCCTTTCTTAACATTATAATGAGTTAAGGAATCTCATCCATGCACACACCTTCTCTTATTATCTTTATATAAGTTAAGACTTTGAGAGTTTGTATAAATATCTTTTTGTTATTAATGAAAGAGAGTTGGAACCCTTTGTGTATTTTTTTTTATGTTAGAAAGTAAGAATGTTCTTTGGATGTACTGGCAATTGATAGATGACAAATATTAATCAAAGGAGAATTTGAAGTTTCAAGGGAAGAAGCAATAAACTCATGAGTTTACCATTACTTCTTAGTACTTGAATAATTACCTAGGTTTAGTTATACAAGTACAACATTCAGGTGAGTCATAGATGAGTTAAAGAACCAATAACATAACTGACCTAGTTATAAAAGAGTTCATCATGTAGAAACTACAAAAAATTTGTGAATATACAAAAATGAAGGTAAATTTTGAAAAATAAAAGTGCTAAATTTTGAAACTAATAAGAAAGATTGCACTTTCTAGCTAAATAATAAAATACTTGAGATTATGGATACTTATAGATATTTGAAAATAGAATGCTCTGAAAAGTTTGAGTGGAAGCATTATATATCACAATGATTGGAAAAAGATAGAAGGCCTTCTAAACAAATGCAGCAATCAAAATATTTGAACTTAGACAATTTGAACATATCTTTTTTAAATAATTATCCAAACTACACTACTTTATGAATGTTTGGTATGGGGTCCAAGTCTTGATCAAGAATCATGGAAAAATTTTAAAAAACTTTTAAAACATTTCTTGCTAAATAAATTCAAGGTGAAATACCAAGTTCCATATGCAACATTTTCATTAGAAGCTAATTTTTTACTATTGGAAGCTCAAGCAATGTATTAGTTCTTAATGTTCTACTTGAGAAATAAAAATCAAAACAAGATCTTAGAAGAGATCATCCTAAAATCTCAACAATAAGGATGGTTTCATGAAGGAAGATTATGACTACAAAAATAAGATATTGATAACATTGATGGAATAATAAATTTAGAACAAGCTTGGAAACTTGTTATTGAGAAAGTTTTAGAAAATGACAAAATGAGACACAAATATAAAAAAAAAAAGCTTTAATTTTATCGGCAAAATATAAGAGGTAGTAGATATGATGAAATAGAATATCTACATGTGAGAGAACTGATGAGCATAATAATAATAGGATCACATAATCTCCAAGTTGAAATTGCAAGATGGAACAATGAATAGCATGAAGATAGAATATGTCAACTATGTTTTCTACAAGTGGTAGAAGATGAGCTATATGTATTATTAGAATCTTGTGGAGTAGATTTCCTTAAGAAAAATGAGAAATCCTTAATTGGTTTTTGTATGAGCTATTCAAGCTACCAATATTAGTTCTAGGGAATTACATAAAAGACATGTTCAAGTTACATGAATATTGGACATATATATTGTACTCAAGATTTATTACTATTGATGTATTTTACACAATTTCATTTGTATGACAGATCTTTTAGGTCTACACAGATGTAATAAAAATTTTAGTTTTAGCTTCAATTTCATAATATTATACTTTTTGAAGTAAAGATGATACTATTCAAGGTTAAAGCTATTTTCCATTTTATAGCCTACACTCATAATCTTTTGGCATCTTTATTGGATAAATATTCCAAAAATGTAATAATGGAAATACATTATAAAGATGGCTTCATGATGAAGCTCCCTAGCTTAATAAATGAAATATTCAAAAGTACATCATCTATTCTAATCCTAACCAAGCTCATAGTTTGGTAAAACAAATAGTATTTCAAAAACTATAGGAAATTGCAATAGGAAAGGAAATATTTCCATTTAAATAGTATCAATGGGCATCTTAATGCAAAGGAAAAATATTTATATGCTCCTATTCTTCATCATTTACAATGTTCAATTAATATAGCATAGATGGGATCTCAAAGTTGAAATAAGTAGATGGTTTAAAATTCCTTGTGAAGAATGAATATGCTAACTTTGTAATGCAAATAGCATTGAAGATGAATACTGTATTTTCTGGAAATATACTACATTAAAGCACATTAGACATAGATAGGATATTAAAGATGCAAATTTGGTTGATTTGTTTCAAATGTTACTAAGAAGAGTTGATAATTTTTTTAATGATGCTTTTAAAACTCATAACATGTATAATTTTTCTATCAATAGAGCCAAGGATCTACAAACGTATTAAAATTTCAATTTTAGTCTCAATTTCACTTGTCATTCTTGAGGATTCATGAGACCATGGTTGGTATTTTCAAGGAATATATTGATTGAAAAAATGAAATACCTCTTGTGAGAACATACAAAAAAATCCTAAGCATATTCCTCAGCTAATGAAGCACAAGGTTTTAACACAAATGTGGTCTAATGTAGAAGGCAAGAAATATTTTTATTTACATCACATGAGATCTAATAAACTAGATGTAGAAGCTTACTACCTCTTAGCTACTATTCCAATCAAATATTGAAATGCTATCAACAAGTTTCACTTAAGTTCCGTCATCTTAGAATTGAAAGAGAAAGATGGATTTAACTCCCCCAAAAAAGAGTGTATTTGTAGGTTGTGTAGGTTAAGAGTCCTTGAATGAGTTCCATGTATTTCTTTTTTGTGTTGTGACTATCCATTTGAGACAATGTTATAATGTTATAGTACGTGTATGATTTATTTTTGCTAATCCCTTTGGTGCTTAGTCAATTTATAGAGTCTATCTTTATTTTTCATGAAAATGTAATACCTGATAGATCCTATGGGTCTTTGGACATGATAAAGCCTTAATTTCAATTTCATATAATCCTCATTTGATTTTTTGTAACACTAAGCAGTTAATTGTTGGTCTTCTCGATCCCATCAAGTATATGGAGTCTATTTTACCAACTTCTAGTTTTTGTAGACATTTTTTTTAGTTAAAATTAATCTTCTCAATCATAAAAAGAAATTGGTATCACAAGCAAGAAGAAAGACTTATATTTTGTTAATGAGATATTATAATCTTCCTAATTCTTGCAACTTTTGCCATCATGAAGGACATTTGTTTAATGCTTGTTCTTTTTTCTTAAGAAAAAAGATTTTTTTTAAAATAAGATGTTGAAGTTAAAGGTTAAAAAAAAAACAATATGAAGTTGAAGTTATGAAAAATTAAGTTAATGTCAAGGATAAGAATGATCAAATGGTAACAAAGAATCTAGAGAAGACAAATGTTTTTATGTATATTTTTACTAGTACCAAAAAAAGTATTAAGCATCCTAAACAGATACCTTGTAAGGCAAATTTTTCTTTGTCTAACAAAAGTATTATTAACTCAAAGATTAAAACTAGTGTTGATAAGAAGGTTATAATTGATGGTAAAGGTTTTCTACGTAAGATTAATAACAAGCAATGAGTTGAAGATCTTTTAGAATGGCTACCATTTTCTTGCTTTGATACAAATATTGGTATTAAGCCACAATTCTCTATTTCAAATCTTTTTGTTATTTTTAGTTTAAGAATAGATGTTGAAAAGTGATGTAAATGTTATTAGGATAGGGACCTTCCTCTTTATTAACAATTAATTTTCTTCACCTATTTTTTTCAAAGTCTTAATTGTAAGGTTGTACAATTGAGTAGACAATCCTAAAATCTTAAAGTTTTCTTTCAATAGTTTTTTGATGATATCTACTTAGTCTTAAGTATGTGATGTACTCTGAATTTTCTTTACTCTAGGTTATCAGTTTGATTTTGTTAAGCAATGTTGAATTATACATTTCTGATTTGGCTATATGTCTTTGCGTAAATATTATTTTTTAAAAAAGGTTTTGGGTTCTAATACCTAAGATTAGATCATTAAAAAATCATCAATTGTTCAGTATGTCAATATGCTAATAAAATAATACATGTTATAAGAAAGTATACAATGCATCATTTCCCATTAAACATCTTAATTTTTTTAATTAAAAATTACTAAAAGATAACATTAATAATATACCATAATAATTATTGGTTTAACCAAACTCTAGATTTTATGCTAGATCAAAATCAATTCAACCAAGCTTAGATAGTTTTATTTGGTGACACTCCTCAACTTTAAGGATTTCTACTTCATACTTGGAGTTACTTTCATCCATTTATTTTCTATACCATCTAGGGGTTTTGATGTAATGTGGTTTTTCATACATATTTTCTAACTAAATTTTTTCTCTTATTAGTTCAAGGTGACATCCTTCAATAGCTAATGCTTCAATTGATTTCCTAATTGTTTCTCTCCTTAGTTCTTTTTTTATATTAATAGGAAGCCTCTAGTAGAAAGTAAAAACCCATTTGAGCACTTTTAAATGAGGGCAAGGTTTGATCTTTTTTCTAGCCCAAAGAGAAGTTTTTCAATATTGGTTGTAAGGATAAAAACCTGAAAAGGTGTCCCTAAAATTGTTGGATCTTTCCTTTTTGTTGTTTTGGAGTCCTCTCTACAATGTTTCTTTACTTTTGTAGTTTGAATTTTTATTTTTATACCATACATGACACCTGCAAATGTAACATAGTGATCAAGACACTCATCTTGCAATTGAAAAGTTGTATGATAACCTTGTGATGTAAGTAAAAGTTATGTTACCTGCCAAATTATTCACACCCACCTTTATGATTCTTGGTAACCAATTGTGCAAGAGCATGGAGATTTTTGGAAGTCATGTAGTTTAAGCCATGGTAAAACTAAAAATTGAAGGTACCCAAAATGCTACTCTGTATGTATGTGCTGCTGCGCCAGAAATGTGATGGCAAGGCAACCCTGGGGGCCGTCTCTTTCCTTCTCCGTGTTCCGCACACCACAATCGATCAAGTAATGAAACTCCAAATTCATTCTACCCATGTCCGGATTCAACTCGTCTGCATATGTGCAACGTTTCAAAGCTCCTCGTTTTATTAAAAAATCAAATACGTACACATTGGATGTACCGCCACCGATCAGCGTAACTTTTAAACATAAAAGGGGAGGAAACCAAGAACTTATCATTAACGGTGCTTAACATAATTACCTCTCAAAAAACTTTTTTAAAACAAAACAAAATGTGAAAAATAATGGGGCTATTATAGCTATTGAATCCGCTACAGAGGCTGCCTCTATTTCAGGGGTCATATGTCGTGTTCAACTTCGTAGCCACTCCAATCAGTTACGAATTAAAAGTTTTATCTGTCGGGATTGCAGTCTGCCGGATTCCTGCTGCTATCGTCTTCAATCCGGATCTTGTCTGCGACCAGATTTTGGCGTATTTTATGTTGGCCCTGGTCCTGGTCCTGGAATGGACTTTGCGGACGCCGATGAGCAACGCAGAGCCAAGAAGCCCAGAATTGGCGCTGGAACTGAAACCCGATAATGAGAAGCGGCCGCTGTGGGTCTGCGATGATTGTACGATTCTTCTGGAACTCTACAAACAGGCCCACGATTTCTGCATTGTCATTGCAGAACCAGAAAGCCGCCTGCAAAATTACATTCCCATGAACACAAACATCACTGCTGCGTCGCTCTATCGTGCTGTCTCGGCGGGCATGGCTGCCGATGGTATTATCAAGTTTTTGGGATTGCTGTTCAAGACCGTACTACCTGAAAAGGTCGTCAAATATATCCGCAACTGCACAGATAACGTTGGGAAGCTCAAGTTTTCTCTGAAGAACGGTAGCATGGTGATTCAAGCCGAGAATCCTGCTGCGATTAGCGTAATCCCTTGGTATCCAGAGATCAAAAACGCCGTCGTCGATGATAGTGACATGAACAGCGACACCTGTCTAGTTGTGAAACATCTCGAAGTTATGCAGGGTTGTCTCTGGTTTCTTTGCCTGCTCGATTGTTGGGTTGTTGATTTGGATTTTTTTCGGGGAAGAACAGAATGCCCCTGTTCGGCATTTTGACAAACAGTTGGACCGTTTTGGTCTGAGTTGCCGCAGTTTCTGCATCTGTAATACGTTTTAGGATAGGTGATCACTGCATTCATTCGTCTTAATGTTGTCACGTAAGTGAGCTGTATGTTTGTTGACCAGGATCAACATCATCTCCAGAGTTTGTAGCACGATCTTTTGTTTTATATTGATTAATAAGCCCGAGCAAGCCATCCCCTCATTCAAAGCATTCGTACGGTTCATGTCACAGAGTGCCCCTAAACCTTAGTTCAAAGCATTCAAAGTATCCGCTCCATTTTCAATTAAAAACCGAAGCCTTTGGGTGCTAAGCTTCCTTTGAACAAATTTCCTTGAGAAAAATTCCAAGAGATAGAACAAGATAAAAATATTTTGACATATCTATTTTGAATTAGTTAAAGGTCGAATTTAAAGATTGGTCGAATCTTTTAGTAGTTACTTTGAAAAACTGCCCAATTAAAGCCAAGACAATTAAGTCATTCAGGATTATTCCATGTGAAATACATATGTAAATTTTGCTTTCCCATGAAGAATCAGAATTTCAAATTCAATATTAAGCATCTAATTTCTCCTCTAAAGGTAACCAAATAGATTTGAAGTTCAAACTTAACTAAGGAAAGACCATCCATCTTCTAAGTGAAATTTTCCATTCTCATAATGAAGGAGTAATAGATTATAAAATATTGCTCTTTGCTATATTAATGCCAGAGTACTAGTTATTCTTGGAATCTTCCTAGTACACTCTAACAATTATTTTGTTAAAAATGTCACTTATAGCTTGTTAAGAATTCAGACACGTCTCCCTGCATTGTTACAAGCTTTAAGAATGGGAAAGGATTTCTCTTTGTTTCTTTTGTTGTAGATTAAGTTTAACTCTTACTTCCTAAGAGATGTTCTTCTTAAGAAAACTGATCAACACCTAATTGAATTCAATTGAAATCACTTCTGTTGTTGTGCATTGTTGAGTTTCACTTAGTGTTCCCTCGTTCCCTTCCTACATGTGTCATTGTTCACACAATTGTTCCACTGCTCCTAAAATTTTAATACAACTTTGGAAACTGCCTACTTCAGAAGCAAAAAGAATAGGCAAGCTAGAGCTTTGATTTCATAAGCAATGGAGGAATCATTTTGTGCCTGTCCCACATTGTGTTTATTTTATATGCAAATCTTGCATAATGTCATATTGTGCTTTGGTCTATCCCATGTTGACCGAGGAAAAGAACAAATCTTCTAAAACTGAACTTAATTCTAATACTGACACTGCAAAAAACAGTAGCCAAGCTAGCCATTTCATAAACTACTAACACATTTTGAATCGATTAAATTAAGTATATCAAAAATCAAAATTGCGAAAAGATCTTGAATGGCATGAGAATTAAAATCAAAATTGCCAAAAGATCTTGAACGACATGAGGATTGAAATCAAAACTACCAAAAGATCTTGAACGGCATGAGGATTAAAAGCATATTTGCTATGAAGTTTGTTGTCTAAAGCCTCAACTCTCTATCGAAGTTTCCTTCAAATTGTAAGAAAGTATAGCATAATAATCTAATATCTTGTGCTAAATAGTTTCATATGTGGTCCTGACAAAGTTTCCTTCAAATTGCAAGAAAGCATAGCACAATAATCTAATATCTTGTGCCAAATAGTTTCATATGTGGTGCCCTCCTATTTTTTGGTTGTTGCATACAAACACCTTTGAATTTTTTCTTCTAGTGCACACTACTTACATGTAGAGATAGATGCTTGTTTCATAGCCTAGAGTTTTTCTGCATACCATTGTACCTTGTATCGCTGTACACGATGCATGGAACTTTCTTCTTCTCGATCTTTTTGAATGCATTTTCTTTGGATATTTCTATGAAAAGATCTTTGATACCCATTCTTGCATTAATGGTGCTAAGCCATGCCCTTCTCATGATGATTGAGAAATCCCCTTTGTAGTTCTCCACCTTAATCATTAGGAAATCAGTAGGATAAGACCACCCATAGGTAGTGGATACAATGTCTTCAACTAATCCCAATGGAACAATGATGGATTGGTCTACCAATTCTAATCTAATATTGCTCTTCTTGAGAGGAGGTAGGTTCTATGTAGTGTATATCACATGAGAAATTAAATTGATACCAAGACCTAAGTTGAGAAGAGCTTTACATGGTTCATTTTTAGTAATCTACAAATAAATGAGAGGACTTCCAGGATCAGCTAATTTCCTAGGAAGGTTTTCAACATAGATCTAATCAAATACAGTGGGAATAAGCATCACAATATGGATCCTAGGCAATGTTTGGTCTAAAGGGGACTCAAAGGAATTTGATATAGAGAAAGATGGAGGGATAGGATTGTCAACCATAGGTGTATTTGAGGGCTTAGGTGGAATCCAGAGTTGAAAGAAAGATATTTTCTTTAATCAAGTATTCAACCCACTTGATTAATGAATTGGTTGTAGATTAATAGCCCTAGTAACGTTGTGTTATTGCAGTTGAGTTGGTAGTTTATCCTGCATAAGTGGAGCAAGTGGTAGCTATGTAGCTAGAGAAGGAACCTGTGCAAGGATAGGAGGGGGATAAGGATAAAAGATGGCATCCCTTCTTTCATGTGGATAATGAGTTCGATAATAATTAGAAGGGTGGTAGTAATATTGAAAAGTAGAAACATGACTAGAGGAGTCATGTGGAGATAGGGGTTGTTGAACATAGTACTCATATGGATCAGGTTGTCTGTAAGGGTATTGTTGCCTTGGTGGTGCTAACGCCCATAATTGTGGTTATTGCCATTATTGATATTGCTCTTGTGATTGTAGTGGAGTTCTACTTGGATAATATTACTATTGCTAGTGGAATTTTCTAAAATTACCTTGAGGATAAGGTAATCTTCTAGATGTTTGCCTTTGTATTAGTCATGGATTCAAAGCATACACCCCAGACTCCTATAAATGTGATACTATGGGAAAACATCCCTTAGAATGTTCGTACTGGTAGATGTCACACCTATCATCATCATCAGATTTGCTTTCTAAAACTTCTTCTATTGAAACAATCTTGCCCTTACCTTTTTAATAGGCATGTTTAACTTCCTTGTGCCTCATGCACTCATAATCACTACCCTGTTCTTTGGAATCTTTAGCAATTTTTAGGACAGCTTGAAATCTACTATCCGTGAAGTCCCATAATTGATCAACCTTGGTCGTAATTTCAGATTGAAATTTTTGGAGTGGTAAGGTTTTCCTATTCACCACCTCATTAGGTGCGAATTCTTCCTCACTATTACAGGATTGTGATTATATTCTTTTAAATTTTCTCTTTTTCTTAATTCACTCTCCTCTTTAGCTACTTGTTTGATTAGTCTTTGTATCTAATAGGCACTTAATCTTGACAGTTGCCCTTGGGCATAGACACCTAGGGTTCTTCTTATTTCTGATCAAAGCCCATCTACAATGTGGTGAAGTTGATCTAGTTGAGAATAACCATGGCTAGGATATTTGTGCATTAAAGAATAGTATCAACTAATGGTAGCATCCAAATGTTTGTGTGTTCCTTGTTTCCATCCTTGGATTTGCCTTCTCAAGTTAGACACTCTAGAGTATGTTTGATATTTATCATTAAATAATTCAAGCATGGTACTTCATCGTCTGATAGATTTTGACTCTAAGGACTAGTACTAGTTCTTTGCTTCTTTGATGAGTGCCCTTGGGAAAAACTTAAGTTTTTGCACTCATTCTCTATGTTCTACAAGGCACATGCATCTTAAAAAGCTTAGAGATGATTTTGTGGATTAGAGTTATATCCCCTTGTGAACTAAGGAATATTGTTCATGCCTACCCTTTTGATCTGACTATCCTTCACGTGCATTGCTAGAATTTGTACTATCTCTACAATATTGAGCATACTTTGGGTAGTAAGTAACAGCTCATTAAGACCATGATTATGGTGCCTACAATGCCCTCTACTACCCCTTCATTTATGGCAATGTGCCTTTCTTGAATGTCCACATCCTTGATCTTGCCTTGCCCGATGGTCCCTTTGATTATTTTGGTCCCGTCGATCATTTTGGTCACCTCTATCATGGTCTCACCTCTTTTGGTTGCGATCAAAGCCAAAAGAAGAAGAAGATGATGATGAAGGTGAAGAAGAAGGATGACTAGCACTATCACGATGCCTACTAGCCCCTCTTTGGTAATCATGGCCACAACCACGATCTTGTTTCTTGTCTGCTTTCCTACCTTGGCTTGCCTCTTTGGATCCTTCTTTGTTATTGGATCCATTCTTACCAAGACTAGGATTATGAATAGTGGACTCTAGGTTCTAGTTTTGACCTCCTTCACTAAAGCAAAAGAGAGGAATTTCATTGAATGGAAAATCCCAGAGAAGGGTTCCCCATGATCTTTTTGGTATAGCAAGAATGAAGAATTATTAAATCATTTTCCTTTCATGAATTCATAATGTTGTTCCAACTGGCGATCCCTAAGATAGTGTTCCTTAGTGGAAAAATAATCCCTAGCATTGCTATGTTGCACAACATACTCAGCATGAAGTTCCTAGAGACCCCATCGTATAAGCATTTTTTGGAGCATTGCAAAAACAAATCGGT
>MNCI01017906.1:124034-187177 GCA_015680685.1 Gnetum montanum | reverse complement strand
CCTCTTATTTATAGATATGGCGGCGGGACGCGATATCGCGTACGTGATATCGCAGGTGAAGACGCGATATCGCGGCCTAGTGAAAACCGCGTCTCATCACCCTTCATGTCACACCACCACAAGTATTCATCTTGATGTAGAATGAAGGTGAAATTGGGTACATACTTATCATGATGAGCATATGTCACTCAATATTTTTGAGGCACTAGTTGATGATCTTCATTAGACTTGGGTAGAGAAGCATTCCTGTGAGAGGAAGACATTTTTAGTTAGATGATAAAAATGTAGTGTGCTTTTAAATTTTTTTGTAGTAATTGTAAAATATGATATGACTCTAAGGTTTGTTCTAATGATTTTGAATGATTTCCACTAAATCCTAGATAACACACGAAACAACGTCGATGATGAGTAGCAAGGTACCCCTACACCCAACCATATGAATCACTCAAGCATTCACACGTGATCTGGTTGAATTCCATAGACCTATAGTTCTTCAGTGCACTAGTTCTTCTAAGAGGTGAAATGGACATTGAGAATGTTCATTGCCTTCTCAACTACACTTGTGAAGCTAAAGCATATGGTTTAAGTGTAATTAAGGTACATGATTTTTATCATTTTATGTTTTGTAAGTTTAATCACCTACAACACAAATGAAAGGTAGAGTAATTTAAGATCTAATTCATTCACTACCTAGCTAGCCTAACACAAGGACCCATCCCACTTTCCTGGACACATCCTAAACACTTATAGCACTACTAGGCTACCAAACGTTAAACATTGTCAGGTTACCAAACACTATATGTATGCTTGAAGTGGTCATAATTGTGTTCATTAACAACTGAAAATTAATTGCTTAATTTAAATGCATTAAAGTAAAGTGCATTAAAGGAAACTTTAATCTATTATCAGTGCTACAAGGATTATCAAAAGGGTTCATTTTTACTCTCATCATACTACTATGCTTAGGTACATTAGTGCTTAAAAAAAGATTTGTCCACACTTAGACTCCTATTGCAGGCACTCAGAAAATATTCCAACTCTAGAGAAAACAAATTGCAAGAGCTTCACTAACTATGACAAAAAACTGACATCAAAAGCATGAGCCCAAGTGCTATATTTATAGGTCAGCATATACCCCATGATATTAGATATTCGACATCACATCTTGGGCTCCAACATCGAGTATCCAATGTTGTGACCCGATATCAGGTATCTAATATCAGAGCATGTCAAAACATGACTCATCAGGGATGAACTCAAAGAAAATTCATAAAGATATCTTCAAAAATAGCAAGACATCTTTCCCCAGCCAAAGATATCTTTCATGAGGCAAAGATGTCTTCCATTAAGCAAAGATGTCTTCTAGAGTAGAGACTTCAGAAAGACATTTTTCAGAATACAAAGACATCATCCTAGATTTGAAGGTCAATTCAAAGAGATGTATCAAGAATGAGAAAGACATTTCCCACAACCATTAGTGACTATTAGCTAGCCATTGTACAAGTTTTGAGAAGGATTTGGCAACACAGAAACTATAGAAGACTTTACGTGCATTGAAAAATGTGCAAGCATTATTATATCCATTATGCAATCATCATTGAATACTTTGTTGCTCTTCATATCTAATCATTTTGGATTCAAAAAATGTGTTGTACCTAACTATGCAAGGATTAGCAAATTGAATTGGAATTTTTCCTTGTAATTCTTGTTCTTGTTGCCTTGTAGGGTTGATGCACTTGAGATTGTTGGGATCCTACAGGATTGAATTGTTGGTGCCACAATAAAATACTTTGGTATGAAGCTTAGGATTGTAAAGGTTGTAAAAGCCTTGAAACCACATTTCCAAGCCTAATGGGACCTTGTAGGGTTGAGTGATTAGTGCTATGGTAAAACACTCCAGAGTGGGGCTTGATGACTATATAGGGTGTGGACCCTTCAACCACAATTTGAGAGCAACAAAGCCTAGAGGTGTGCTTGCAATCTACCCTTTGAGTGTGGAGTACCCAAGTTTGGGAACCATGTAAATTTTTGTGTGTGTGCTTTTTTTGTTTAAGTTTTGATTTGGGGAACTTATTCATCCCCCTCTTCTAAGTTCAATCATCCACGTCTATATTATCAAAGGGAGAAGGAATGTATTCTTTTCCATTTTTGTCAACTAGCTTGAACTGACATTTTGAGTCTAATTCCTTACATGGGATGTGTAATCTAGCTTGTATTTTGACACAAATAAAGTTGTAATGCTTCTCATTGATATTTGCATATGCAGGGCTTCAACCTAGACATCTAAGAGATTGGCAATGTTTAACTATAGCAAGGTCTTTTAGGTTGTAAATACAAGCGAAAACTTGATTACTAGAAAAATCTACTATGCTTTGCAACAAAAGAGTAGATGTGAAAAGCATAAATGAAAAGTAGTTAAAAATAGGCTACAACATAATGCATCAACAACTATGGCTCAGATCCAAAGAGAGAAGATTGGATATAGCATAAAATGGTNGACGCGATATCGCGTCGGCCGCGATATCGCGGCCTAGTGTAAGTCGCGTCTCATCACAAGCTATAGTGTAAAAAAACTAGATACAAGATAAACTAAAGGACTAGCTACAATGTAAAATATATGAGCAAGTTACAATGTAAAATATGTGATAGGATATGGCGTGGAACTGGAGAATAAGCTATCGTGCAAACCAAAAAATAGGCTACAATGTGAAATAGATAGGTAAGTTATAGCATGACTTAAGCAGCTGGTTGTGATGTAATTTTGGTTATATCATAAATTGAGAGTAGGCTACAAATAGATTCATGACATAAAATTTGTTACGTACTACAGAGAATGGTAGGTTTTAAAGGCACAACGTAATCAGGGATTATGCTAGATTTAAGAAAGGAAAGTACCAATTTCAACAACACTGGTGGAAAAAAAAGTATTTAGTCTAGGTTGCAAGCACATATGGGGTCTCGAAAATGGCAATATTACAAATATGGTAGGTTCATAAAAAAGGGATTCTAGGCCCTTCTTCTATTATTAGAAACTATAACGATGGAAAAAATTGGATGATCAAGGCCAAAAATCCTCAAACAAATAGTTCAACAAATAGCTATGGGCCTAAAAGATCTAAGGCTTCTTAAACAATCTTGCTAATCTCCAAAGGGCTTAAAAAGATTTGTTACTAGTCCTAACATCAATGGGAAGAGAGAACAATAGATACACAAACAAAAACTAAATTTCTTGATCTGTGAACGATAAAACACCAGTATGTAAAAGTAGAAAGAAAATAGTCAAAAAAATTACAAACTTATATAATTATGAAAAAAATTCATAAAATACATATCTAACATTATTCATAGAGTTTTAGAAATCATCGATATGCACCCAAGCCTTGTAGCATAGGCCTCAGAAGTCTTTAATTTGCACTCAAGCCTTGTAGTAGAGGCCTCAAAAGTCTCTGATTTTGCATTAAAGCTTGGCAATGACATCACCAAAGTAATGCTTTGGGGCATGGAAGGATGGGTTGCACTTTATTGTGAATACAAACATGGTCTTCTCAACCTTTTCTTTGCTACTGGATGATGTTTTGAAAATTATGCCAAAAAGATCCTAAAAAAAATCTTGGGTTTTCCTTTTATAGGTTGTTGGCCTATTGTTTTATGTTGGTTTCCCATGTGGTAACTACCTAGCATTATAACATAATTTCATCAGCATATTTTGTGGGTTATGTTGGCTAGTATAATTTCTAGCATATTCTTGATTTACACTATGAACTCATGGTTAGCATAATTTGTAGCATAATTTTGATTTATGCTATCAATTACACTTTACATTACAAGTTGAGCCTAAAATGATTTAACATGAAGATTCCTTGGGATCATGATGAAATAGGGTTAAATATCAAATCTCTAAGATGGATCCAAGGCACCTCTTTCATTGTAGCTCCCAAATCAAAGTTACATCAAAGGTTACATGAAAGGGGCTCAAGCTTCCACTTTTTGACTCAATTGGATCATCAAGATTCTCTGTTTACAATCAGATTTATTTTGAGGTGTTTCATGTGGTGGTTCAGTAGATGATGGGGTAAAGTTTAGTTTCGATAAGAAAATATTCTGGGTTTGATTTTTGGCCTTAATTTTTTTAAAAAAATTAATAAGAATTATTTTTTTAATTTATTATTTTTATAAAGCATGCATAAAAAGAAACTTTGAATGTCGATATCTCTCAAACTGTATGTTTGATCTAGAGGAAGTTTGTATCATTAGAATCATCTCAACGAGTATTACATGTTGTGCATGGTTTTAGGATTTAAAACTTAATTTATATTTTTAGGTTTTTAAAGAACCAAAATAGCCTATTATGCCAAATTGACATGACTAGGTTGATGTATGGGTGACATGGTAGCTTCTAGATGACTTGAATTTGATTATAAATGATATACAAACACTTAAACAAAATGTAACACATATACCTTTATAATTTTGCAAGTGTGATGTAGGCCTATTCTTTTAGATCATGGGTATATCCTAGCAAGGTATTAACAAAAGTAAGACATCACAAAATTAGCCATTGGATAGTAATTTCCCTATGAATCTTATGGTCATAACCCTTACTAGTTAAGAAGGGATGAGATGATCTTATGACTTGGTTGAATCCATTAAAATTACCAATGCATAGGTCTCAGGTAAGGTGAGTAATGCTAGGTTATAAGGGTTATGTGCTTAGCACAATAAGTTCCAAATAAGATAAGATCGACTTAGGCCATGGTTACTAGCCTTCTAGGAGGAACTTCAAATTACCTTAATCAATTAACATTCTAATAATATTTTAAGATGGGTAAGAGTTACTAGACTAGTGTATCCTTCTCTTCCCAATATTTCTTGTAATTGATGTATCTTATTCAGGCATAATTGGATCTCCTGATAACTAATATCCTTGAAAGAATCTTATTAGTTGGTGGGCTTTATCTTGAACATGATACACATTCATGGTTCTCCTATAGATGTGTGGTCCTAACTTAATTATTCTAGGAAATCACTAGAAGGATATCTTCTAGCTTACATGGATCATTTAGATGTAAGATGCATCTGGTGGTGAGCCATGAGCCTCCCTAGGTCATGGCTCCAAGGCTCATTATTGGATTGTAGTTGGTCATTGATTTTGATTGGCACTTGGGTTGTGGTTTACTTTGATACCAAATGTGACATTTCATTTCTAGATGTCATGGAAGATGTCAAATATACATTACATTCAATATTATGTGTAAAGAAAATAATAGGAAAAATGCTGAAGAAAAATGGAAAGAATGCTTTATTAATGTAGAATAATGTATCTAGGTGATGTTTTGAGGATTTCTTAAGACTATGTTTCTTTAACATCTATTCCTTAGAGGTTATCTAGCACTGCCACCATGGTTTTTCCTATCACCAGTCAAAAGGGATGGCTAGTCACATTTTTGTTCTACTTCACCTAGCACCTATTACTCGCCTTTACTAATTTCATAACTCTGTGTTGATATGACCTATAATGCCTAGTTATAAATACCTTAAGTCAAATCCCTAAAGGTCACCTCAAGAGACATGCCCATTATTATAATACATCCTTTTAGGTCTTAATTACAACTTATCTTATTACAACATTTATAATGAAAAGACACCATCTTTGTTATGTAGTAGTACCATTCAAAAATGGGAACATGAAATTTATCTTTTTCTAGATTCTTGTACTTTGATCTCGATACTTTTCTTTGGTGATGTTGAGAATGTAATTGCTATCTTTTCATTTTAAATAGAAGTGAAAAAATGTTCCTTCCACATTATCTCATGCATGTTGAATATTAATCAAGTTTATGCAAACTTAAGATGTTTGATGTATGATTTATGTAATATGTCTTAGATCTAAGCTATTCATTTCAATTTCTTAATTATTAATCAATCCATGATTAATTTCAAAGGGTTTTGAGGTGATTCTTATGAATCCTCTTAAAACCCCAATATCAACATCATTTTTACATCTTAATTTAAAGTCATTTTATATG
Source organism: Gnetum montanum (assembly GCA_015680685.1). NCBI lineage: Eukaryota > Viridiplantae > Streptophyta > Gnetopsida > Gnetales > Gnetaceae > Gnetum > Gnetum montanum. The sequence goes on along the minus strand of MNCI01017906.1, from coordinate 181,151 downwards.
ATGCCTGAATTTGAATCTTTAATTAATTCAAGATGAATTAATACATTAATCTAGTTGATATCATGAGATTTCTCATGATTTGAAGATTGTTTTTCCAAGGCTATGTGTATAGGGAATAGAGCCCTTAAAACTATGTCTATATCTTAAATAAATGTGTTGCATATCAAAATGATTAATGGATCTACACTCTATTATGTCAATTCTATCAAAATTATGAAGAATTAGGCCAAATTTACCCTTTAAATTTCAAGTTCAAAGTTATTGATGTTAGGTATTTATTTTTTATGTCCAACCATAACTTGATTGTAAGTTCATTATTCACTTGAAGTCCACTAGTGACTATTCTCTTGATTTTATTAAGTAGATCACAACTTGTGGTTCCCACTGAAATCCTCATCATGACTTGTAGTCGTCACTATAATCCCATACTTCCACTCATAGTAAATTTAGATTAAAATATAATAACTCATGATTTTACTAGCATTAATATCCATATCTGTTCTTATATTTTCAAGCTTATCATGATTGAGGATCTAACTTGTAGTTTCCATTGCAACCTCCATAATGACTCTTACCAATTTTCAACTATGATTAAGGTCTAACTCGTAGTTAACTTTTCTAACATACTCTAACCTAGTCAGAGACTTAAGGCTTGCTTTGTCATACTTTGACTTTCAATTACCTATGGCTCACCTTACCACTCTTGCATGCTTTCACAATACTCTTTATTCTATGGATGAAAAATTTTATCTCCTACCAAGTGATTAAACAAGTCTAACACAAAGAGCCCAAGATACCTATTCTTGATGGTATACTTATTCAGCAATTTATAATTTCAACACAAATTTGAACTTGTTCTCTCTTTTTTTTCTATAAAAGCATAAAGGCTACAGAAGATAACTTTGATAGTCAAAAATAACATTTTTGACTAATTGTTTTTAGATATTGATGCTCACCCTATAAATTTCATAGTTATAGATTGAGGTATCATTAAAAATTTAATGATTCTAGTCATAATAAATTTATCTTATTAACAATGAATAAAGTTTGAGTTTTTTAAAAAATTATTGTCATCATTATGACTTCTTAAGTAGGTCAATGAACTAATGATAATTTTATAACTATTTATGTGGCCATAATCCTATAAAGTTAACTCCCTTAATAAAAAGGATTTAGATCATGAAAGCTATCATTAAGTACCTTTCACAATACATTTCTATAATCTACAAGACTCAAAGAAGCATGAGAATTGATAAAACAAAGATGATGTTGAACCAAAAAAAATTGAAAGAAGCATGCTTAAACTTTTTTAAGAATTTACACAAATTAGAAATATTAGAAAATGTAATTAGTTAAATATAACTCTTCCTAGCTAATTGCAATAGTAATTTTTTTTATATTTAAGAGAATTTTTTTCAACAAAAAAGGTCTTTGAGAACCAAATGTTTGTGGAAATAGATTTCATATGCTTAATGGGACCAAGAAAATTAACAATTTGTTACATAGCTTTCTAAAAAAAATGGTAGATTAAAATAGCTCAACAAAACATGAAACATTAGAATATTCTTTAGATTGGGTTTCAAAATGTGGTGTTCATTTAGGGCACATTGCATCATCGAAAGATTACATAGCTCAATAAGTAAGAAAAAAATGAGAATAGTACTTAGCATGAATGGCATGAGTGATATGAAACTTTGATGATGAGGTAGACAACCAAATATTTGAATGAATACATATCGTAATGTAAGATCAACAACTAATGACTCATATACATCATCATGTTAAACTAGTATTTCATTGGGGCTTAATTCCATAAAAATGTTGTCATTAGATTAGTTTCAAGTGTTGAAGGATGTGCTTCCAACTACATGGGAAATCTACCTAAACATTAGTTACTTTACACATTCAAAAAATCTCAGTAATGATAAAATACATTTGGCTTAGTCAAAGGTGATATACAGGCATTGATGATAGAGTGTATTTATAAAAATAAATAGCAATGATAAAAAATCCATAAATAATCAAATGAATACTACTATACTAGAATTGATGACATATTTTCTATTTTTATGTTAGTAAATTATTATATTTTGATACACATAAAAGAATCATTACCTAGAGGCTCAATGCACATCCCATGAAGGTAGGATCTTAGGAGGGTTGGTGGATGAGCGAAAGCATAACCTCTTTCTAGTAACTACAACCAAGCTCAAACCTAAGTCTTATGATTTTAGAAATAAGAACCTTACCATTATACCATATGATGGTCCTTTCATTTTGATACACATGATTTCATTAAATTTTACTTTCACCATTGTAGGATTTATAGATTTCTTAGAAAATATTAATTGAATTTAGAGAATGATTTTTCATATATTTTGAATTGATATTTATAGTTATGTTCCGAATGTGTCTATCCTTGCTTCCATGATACATCCGTTGTTCCCAAACTTATTTGGGTACATGCTCTTACACTTCAATGTTCTAATGCTTCCAACTGATGTAAAACATGAAGAAAAACAAAATTAGACATTTTATTTACATCAACATGTAACATCCTAGTATTTCAAACCTAGGATTTTTGCTTTGTTATTTATTTTATGTTATATTCTTTAGTATAAGGTTCATCATCATCATCATCCTAATCATGTTCCAATAAAATGGGGTCAGCTACATGAGTTCATTTTTGCTATTTGCCTCTATGAAGAGCATGATCTTTGTTTATTTACAGTTTCTTCAAATCATATTTGATTTGTTTTTTCCCATGCCTTCTTTGATCTTCATTTTGGTGGCTTTCTTGGAATAATGATGTAGCAACTTTTGTTTATAGGCTCATTGTCTAATCTTTGCACATGTCCAAACCATCTAAGTCATCATTCTCGTAGCTTATTTGCAATAGAGGTGACACCAAGTTTTCCTTTGATGTTTGTATTATGTAGTTTATCTCTTCTAGTAATGTTCAACATCCATCAAAGCATCCACATTTCTATCACATTGATTTATTGTTTATGCCTCTTTTGTACTGTCCAACATTTAGAACCAAATAAAATAGTAGGCCTAATTGTTTTCCTATAAAATTTCCCTTTCAATTTTATTGGTATTATTTTATCATAAGGTTGTATTTTATAATACAATTTCATACTATATTGGTATCTTGTACTATGGCTAGTGGCTTATACTAGTGCATTCTAATATCTTTCTTTTATGCTTGTCAAGAATAAAACCTAAAATCTCTTGGATAGAGAGATATTTGATGTATTTTTATGGTTATCCATTTTGAGGGTTGAACCCTTGACTTATTTTTCATAAGTATTTTTGAATATATTGGTATTTAATTCTTTTACTTTTAGGTTGTTTTCTAATTTTTGCTAGTAACCTTGTTGCTTCTTGAGATGGATAGATTGGAAGGATGCTGGTGGCCCATAGATGGTAATTTTATATTTATATATTTATATTATTTTAAATAATTTTGAAATAATATAATTATTTGATGCAATTAATAGCATGTTAAATACAATTTGAGGTCTATCTAAGTTATTCTCTTATTTCTTATTATTAACAATGAGGTATTGGCCTAGTGGTATGGGTCTTGGCCTACTCACCCCAAGTCATAGGTTTAATTCTATTAAGTAGTAATGAGTTATAAACTTCTATAAATCTTAGGGTATACCTATGTTTCACTTATTTTGAGTACCAATCCACCGCTCTTATTCCTTATTGGACATTGGGAACCTACTCTTCTGTGATGTGGGCTATTTCCAATGTATGTCTTAGTGACTTAAACCCTTACCTATAGCTATTGTGCATCATTTAAACCCTTTTGTAGATGCATGTAACCTAATCTTTGAATTATATTGTTTATTTTGGTAATTTCCAAACTTTAGTTTGTGCCTATAACCATTTTAGCTCTATATTTATGATATACATCTATTATTTTTTTCAAAGAATCTTTTATGTTTTCAAATTAATAAAATCTCAAATTGATTTACTAAAAATTGATTTTCATATTAAAAATGAAAATCAAAACTAATATACAATTATTATTAAAAATTCCATTTCTTCATCTAACTTTATGACAAAAATTATTTATTGACAAAGATAAAGTCCATACAACAAAGTAGTTGGCTATGGGACAAAACTCTTAGCCAAAATAATAACTCCTAGAAACTGTAATCAATAAAGCTCACATTCACTGTTATGACAATAAAATTATTTTATTGTTACCAAGAAGAACTTTCATGAACATGGCTAGTAATTGGCCAAGAATAGCATCTAGGTAATAAAGTAGTTAGCCTCTTAGCTAAACTCTCCACCAAAATAATAACTATTATAAAAAAACATGATGAATAAAGTTCATGGTCACTGTTATGAGGCTAAAATTATTTTACCATGATTGAGAAAAAATCTTTTGGATGAGGCTGGTGATTGGTCTCTTGACCAAAAATACTTAGCAAAGGCTTGCTCGCTTGGCATTAATTGTATTGATATTTATCTCTTTGTTGTGCATAGGAATTCTCTTGGTGATTTTTAGATCCAAACATATCTTTAGCATACAATCTCATGGAAAGCTAGATTCATGCTTCTAGAGCCTTGCCTTCATCAAAGTAATGGAAATTTTTGCATTGATAGAAGTAGTAATTTTAGCATGTAGAAGTTGGAAGCAATTTAGAATCTCTTATGGTGAAATGATAATTATAGAGGAATCAATTTTGTTGATGAAACCTCTAAAATACACAAAATATAACAACACTTAGCTTGTGAATGATGGAAGAGTATAAGAATAGTTACAAAATATGAACGATAATTGAGATGTACATGTAGGTGCCATTAAGCACACAAGGTTCTCATCCTTATTTTTGTAACTCATGATATTCCAAGTAGAAAAAATTAGTGAAAACATATTACACTCATAGCACACTAAAAATGTACAATAAATATGTATATATATTTGTACTTATTAATTATGGTAAGATATTATTTAACTAATTGGAAATGTGAGAGCTTAAATTTTCACTCATTTAGGAAAGAAAAATGCTCAAAAACTTGTATTGAAAAGTTGCAAAATTTTAGATCATATTTATTAACTTGAAAATTTTCAAGTTGCAATCTATATTGTTTATATTAAAAATATATTTTTAAATATATTGAACTTTGAAAAACATGAACCATAAAAAAGTTTTTCTATAATTTAAATAAGTTTATACCTTATCAAAAATATAAATGATTTGAATAAATTTATACTATGCAAAAAAGGTTCAATTTTATTTAAATTCATCTACTTTACCCACATAACTCAAACCAAATCTTGAGTTCAATCCAATTTCATCTCATTTTTCCTACCTCAACCCCTCTCACTTTCTAGACAAATGTATAGCAAATTCACAAACTAAATTACACATTATAGACTAACAAAGGAATGTTCACATTGGCTTTAAACCCAGCACTGCCAAGGTTACAATACTAAATCACATGTTACTGGACTAGCAAAAGAGTATCATCACTAGCTTTAAACCTAACACTTGCAATTTCAAGGTAACAATGCCTCAAGAAATTCTTGAATAGAAGCCGAAAGCCTGACGAGTCCTCTACTTCAGGTATTCATTCATGAGTTTGTCTATAGACAACAAGGCCTACAAGGCTGATGGTGTTTGGGTGGAAGCTCTCAAATCCATGTTAGTGGATGTTGCTGACATTGCTATTGCAAGTTGGTTGAGCTTTGAGAGTTTTTTCCACTCTAAGGTTTTTGCTATGAAAAGGATGATTGGTGAAAGCTCTAAGGGTTTAGTTGTTGAGGCTTGGCCACTCTGTTTTCGTGGCAAGGTTCATAGGGTTATAATTGAGGGTTCTTCTTCACTTTTGTCCATGGTTTTGGTAGATAGTAGGGTTTTTTACTATTGCGTCAAGGATTGTGGTAACTAGTGGCCCCAAGAATTGTCTGTTGCTGCAAATACCAGTCTATTATAATTTTTTCTTCTAGCATCGTAGTGAGTCTATACCTCTTTGTTTTTGTTTCTATTTTTCTTAATACATTCTCTATTCTAATTCCCTGAAGCAGTTGGGCTAGGGCCCAATAGGTCTGCATGACCCAAACTATCTCTTCATTCTCTAATGTTGGAGGGAAAAATGTAAAATAATGGACTTCTCCAATAGTGATTCGCAACCCATTGACAATACTACTAAAATAGACGATAATGACAAAATTTTATGGTTTGACTTCCTTGAAGACATCTTTGATCAAACCATTCAAACCTTTACCCATCTTTATGTAATCAATTTTTTTACTAGCAGGATTCCTCCTACCTCAATTTTCCAAGAATGGGCCAAAAAATTTTGGAAACCTTGTAACATTAGATTAACCTTGGCCTCTAATCTTACTAAAGGGTTTTTTCTTTTTGCTTTTGAAAATAGGGCTATGATCAATTTCATGAAACAACAATCAATTTGGTACATCTATGGATCCTTTTTAGTGCTTCAACTTTAGAAGGAGGATTTTGACCTCAAAAAAAAGAGTAAAAGTATTTTGCAAGTTTGGATAGAATTTCTAGGGCTCCCTTCTCATTTTTCATTCCATGTTGAGATTATGGTTGTGCAAGTTGGGGAGGTCATTGGTATGGAGTTCTTTTTAGGTTTCGGTCCAAGACCAACTCAACAAGTGTGTGTTAAATTTGATATGCAAATGCCACGTCCCACCTCACTAGAATTTAATGTGAAGGAAAGGACTTTCGTTCCAAAAATTTCATATCTTATGCTTCCAAACCATTGTTATTATTGTCTTGATCCTAACCATTGAAAAGCTTAATGTCCAATGTTATTGGCCAAGTTTGAAGCCGAGATAATTTTAGTAGAACATGTTAGTAAAGAATTAAAAGATAAAAAAATATTTAAGGATATAAATAATGATACTATCAAGATGTTCTCAGCTAACCCTTCTTCTTTAGACCCCAAGATGTCAAATGCAAAGGGTATGAATATTGAGGATACCGATGTTACTAAGACTCTGCTTAACCAAGAAGGGGCCCCAAAAGACTCTACTAGTGACTGGGAGTAAGTTACCTAGAAATATTATGCCTCAATCACACAAGATAATCCTATATTTAGTGATTTTCCTAAAGGGCACGGATCCTTGGTGGTTGCTAATGCTAATTAATTCACTAGTAGAAGAACAAGTTTTCGTCATCTTTTAGTAAATAACTTTGAGTCTAGGAATTCTTTTAAGGCCTTAGTGGTTGAGGGGGATACTCCTTCATCTTCACAAACACAATGAAGTATTGCTTATGGAATGTTAGGGAACTCTCGGATCCCCATAGAAGATATATAGTCCAAGATTATATTCATAGGCATTCCCTTGATGTTGTTTGTATTCAAGAAGTTAAAATCTAAGGATTCCATCTTTAAACCTATTGTAAGAGTATTTTTCCTAGTAGTTATTATGTCTCATCTCACCATGAACATGGTAAAGGGGGAGCATGGTTGTGATAATTTATGACATTATTGTTGGGTTTGGTTATAGTACGCTAATGAAACTCTAGGGATTGTTTCCATTTATGCTCCTTGTAATCTGAATGATCATAAGCTTCTTTGGAATTGGCTCTGGCACAACTTGTCCACAACTAATTGTATCATTGCAAGAGAATTTAATATGATTAAGCATTTAGAGAATAAGTTTGGAGGATAGAGAGGTGGTTTAGACAATAGGGAGCTTTCTATTTGGCTTTCATTAAAACGAAAATTGAATTTGCATGAAGCTAATGGAAACTACCCCTCTTCTAGTACTTCTAATTGGTTTACTTGGAGAAATGCTAGACATGGAACCTCTTACATTTCTTCTAGGTTGGATTAGGTTTACCTATCTATGAATTCTTCTATTCAATTTACTACCACCAATGGTGCTCTGGTTTAGGCAGATTATACCTAGGTTCTATCATATCATTATCCTATTCACTGGTCTCTTTCCCTCTCTGGTTGCTTCAGGTCTTCCAATGACCTTTATATTTTTAACACTGCCTTTCTTCATAGTAGCTCCCTTTGCTCTTTATTGATGCAAATATGGAATCTAGATCCTAAACCCCTTGGGGAAGATGGTTGGATTGATTGGTGGACTAATGCTTGTACTTGCCTCAACATGTGGGTAAATTGGTGGCTTAAAGAATAAATTCTCATAGGTCCAATCTTCATAAGGAAATCTTCTTATTACAAAATTCCATTAATAGAGATGAAGCTACTAAGGCTCACTTCTGTAGCTTGCAAATTGCCAAGGAAAACATGCATATAATTGATCACGATGAAGCTAGAGGTGCTCACCTTCATGCCCATCTTTCTTGGCTCCGCATGGGTGGCCAGGCTACTAAATGATTTTTTTGTCTCCTCAAATGGAGATACCCATCCCAAAAAATCCTAGATATTCAATTTGATGATAATATCTTTACCTCCAAGATAAACAATCTACAAGCTTTCTTTGAGTTCTACTCTTGAATTTTTCAAAAAGAAGCTATTGATCCCACTATAGTTAATACCTATGTAAGAGTTATTACTCCTTTTAATCATTCCATCTTTAGTGATGCTTCTCTTCTTTCTAAATAGGATCTTGGTAAAGCTCTTTAACAACTCCACGATGGCAAAGCCCCTGGTATGGATGGTCTTCCTACAAATTTTTTTAAGAAATTCTAGCCTACTCTTCAAGATACTGTCTATAGTGTGTATAAGGAAGCTTTTAGGAAAGGTTCCTTTAGCAAACAAATCAATGAAGGTATTATTAAGCTTCTATCCAAGTTAGGAGACTGTATGTGCATTAGCAACTAGTGCCCTATCACTGTTTTAAATGTTATCTAAAAAATTATTACTAAAGCTATAGCTAATAAATTAAAACCTTTTTTTCCTCATCTCATAAGCAAAGAGCAAACTAGTTTTGTTCAAGGTAGGTATGTTTTAGATAATGTCATCATTGCTATTGAGGGCTTGCATTAGGCTTCTTCCACTAGTCAAAATTCCATTCTTCTTAAGCTTGATTTTGCTAAAATCTTATGACATGCTTGAATGGTCCTTTTTAAGAAGTATAATCAAACATCATAACTTAGATACTATTTTTTAAAAACATATCAATCTGGTTTTGTTAAAGGCCTCTTTAGTTATTTGTATTAATGGAACCTTATCTAAGGTTATTAAGCTTCAAAAATCAATTTGTCAAGGATTCCCTTTAGCTCCTTATCTTTTTATCCTAGTTGCTGATGCTCCTAGAGCTATTTATTAGATCCCACAATGAATCTATGAGGCTAAGAGATATCTCTCTTTCATAAGAAGGAAGGATCTCATTTATATCCAGTTTTTGGATGATAATTGAGGACCACAATAATTTTAACACTACCTTGGATTGCATTGACATCTATTGTAGAGCCTCAAGAGCTAAAATCAATTGGCACAAAATGCAAGCTATTTGGTCTAGCTTCTCTCCAAGGCCTACCTGGACTTATCATTTTAATATCAAGTGGCTTTCTCCTACTAATTTTTTCACCCTTTTGGGTATCCCAATTGTTTTATTTGCTACTCCCAATACCTTATGGAATAATGTGATGGAAAAAGTGAAACATAAAGCTTTGAAATGGGCTTCTAAGCCTTTATCGCTTTCAAGTAGATTTATCATAGTTAATCATATTTTGAGCTCCATTCACGTGTACCATTCCTCCTTTATGGCTCCTTCCAAATCTTCCTTTCAGTGCATCAAAAAAATTCTTAGGAATTATTTATGGGGGGATAAGGACAATTGCAAAGATTTTAATTAAGTTGCTTTGGATATCTACACTTCAAGTAAGGAGCATGGGGGCTTAGGCCTTGCTTCTATTGAGCACCAAAGTATTCTCTTGGGCCTCCAAGAGGGTTACTCATTGTATAGAAGGATATGAAGCCTGGAAGATCCTTTTTAGGCATAACATTTCTCATCTTGGTAATCACCATAGATGGAAAAATAGTCATTGGAGCAATTGGATCATTAGCGAAGGTTCTCAGAAGATTATAGGTTCTTTCTTGTTCAAGCAAATTTGGCAATGTTGGAGTCAACTTAAAGGATTTTTGCAATGGAAACCTTCCCAGATAAGCATGAACTCTTTGTCAATGCACTCCATTTGGTGGTCTTCTATTTTTAAAAAGATTTTTGGTTATCTTTATGATGAATTATCTCATAGAGCCAATCATTTTATTGATCATAATCTCCATCATGCTACTCAATTATTTACTATTAGGAATGATTCTACTACCCTCTCTTGGAAACATGCCAAAGTAAAATGGGGGTTTCAAAGACAAGACACTCTTATTTACCAACACATTTGATGAGCAACAAGGTACCCCTACATCCAACCATACGAATACAAGTGTTTACATGCAATCCGGTTGAACTCCAAGGATTAAGTGCCTATGCACTTACACAAAACAAGGATGGGTTATGCAATCATTATCTTCCCAAGCTTACTTGTATGACACAATTGTATGGTTAAGAAATCTTGAGGTATATGATTTTTATGCTTTTTATGTTTTATGTTCCTAGTGCTTAAAGTGGAGAAATTAAATAATTTAATAAATAATTTGATTTAACTAACTAAATATTCTCTAACTAGTCCAAACACTAGCATACATTCCCACTCTTCACACACATCCTAAACCAGTGTAACACTACTAGGATTACCAAATGCTAGTCGTTACTAGGTTACCAAGTGTTTCACGTACGCTCGAAGTGGTTTTACTAAGTGTGCTAATTCATTGATAATTAACAATTCAATAAAAATCACATTAACTAACTAATGAGAGTAGAAAATAACAGTAAATAACATTTAAATAAAATAATTAAGCTATTTTGAATGTTGCAAGGTTTAAATCAAAGTTCATATTTATTTCTAGACACAAGGTGTGCTCAGGTACACAATGCTTGAATAAAGATCCATTCACTTTATGACTCCTACTACGGGCACTTAGAAATCATTCTAACTCTAGAAAGGGAAAACTGTAAGAGTTCGGCTAAGGGACTAAGAAACTAACTATCCAACCCAAGTGCCCCCGTTTCTTATTTATAGGCAACAAGATAGATTCCGATATCATATGTCTGATATCGCTTTGTAGGATCTGATATCGTAGACCCGATATCAAGGATCCAATATCACAATCCTAGTATCGCGACTCATCATACCCCCACAACTAAATGAAAACTCGTCCTCAAGTTCCTTACAAAATATTGGGAAGGTATGGAATTATTGACTGACCGACAATTTGACAGTGACATGGAATGACAAACCTAAGTGCCGAGTGAATGGATCGATAAACATATTATAGCATTCGTGTTCATAACCATTGTGGTAAACACTATACATGGATGACATCCAGACCCTCATTTGACAGCTTGAACAGAGAGAGAAGAGAAAGGAAAATGAGGCGCATTATTGCCGATGTCAAAATTATGCACACCGTTGTTCATCCATGGCCACATGATCAAGCTTGTACCTTGCGTAAATGCTTTTTGCTCTAGTCCATCCTAAGTGCTCCCTCCTACCCTAGTCCATTGTTCGTGCAATCACCATCTACACACACAACACAGTCACGAATTAGCAAGGATAGATAAGACATAATGTCTTTGATACCTTGCCTCGATATGAAGCATATTGGCTAGGTTGTGGGTATGGCAGATACTAGGTTAGAGGTTTATAACTGATGACTACCCAAGGTCTAGGGGTGAGATAAGTAATGGAATGGAAAAATTTGTGACAGGGCCCCCATGACTAAGAGCGAACCTCTGGTAGCAATAGGGTGGAAAACTTAAAGAACAAGAAATATGAGAGAAATAACAATGGTGAAGCCAATAAAAAAAACCAAAAACGGATGTCATTGATGGGGTGAAATGAGAAATAGTTAATTGCAAGAAATTTTTAAGGAAAAGAACTGAATAATTGCACCAAAAAGGAATGCAAGTGGATCCTCCCCAAAGCAAGCTCATGCCCTTTATGCCCTGACAAACCCATAAACCAAAGAGTCCATAGGCTCTAGGAATGACATATGGAAACACTGGTTAAGAACTTATAATAATTTTCCAAACAATAATAATGCATCAACCAGGATATAAACTAATTATAAAACTAGCAATGAGGTGGAATATGGGAAGAAATATGGAAAGAGAAGAAGGAATGGAATGGAATCCCAAAATCAAGGTTGTGTAAAGTCCCTTGTGTAGTATGTAATTAGGGTGACTTAATAGAATTCATTCCAAATCCAAATTAAAACTAACCACATCTAGTGACCTCACATCAACACACTTGACCAACCCATCCTCTTGAAGCAATAAGAATACATCCATAGAGCCACCATCATTCCAACAAGAGAAAGATAGAGAAGCAGGAAGCGAGAAAGAGCCTTAGCTAGAGGGAACCTTCAGGCATGGATAACATGTCTTTATAGTGCATAACTAGTGCTTGTAGCTCATGTTTCTTTATTATGTCTAAGGGGTGTGATTTGAATTCTCACCATTTTTTTATGTGAAAACCACACCATGCAAAGACTTATTTGACTTATTTGATTTAAGAAACTTCCTGATATTTGGTCAATTACAGAATGGTGGAAAACTTATGAAAAACATTCAAGTACCCAAGATAATAGCCAACACAAATGCATCAAATCCTCTTGATGTCACACCCTTTTCAATTCATTTGAATCCTTCCTCAGTTTGAAGAATACCAAGGCACCAATTCATTAATAAGTCTACTTAGAAAAAGGGACAGTACATTTCTAGAATAAAGGGAGATCATGGAGTTGAATGGATGAATGGATGACATGAACTCATTGCCTATTTTATCAAAATAAATCATATCTTAGCATCAACATTGAAAGTTTATGGGACACGATATTGCATGGGCTGCAATATTGCAGCCGTCGCGATATCGCATCCCTTGCGATATCACGTATGCGATATCATGGTGCGCCATCATAGCTATAAATAAGAGGTGGCTCTCCCTTGTTTCTCATTCTAGGCCTAGACCATAGCTAAACTCTAGTAGTTTTTCACCTCCAAAGATAGATTAATTTCCATGTGCCCACAGTAGGAACTCCAAAGTGAACAGATCTTTATTCGAGTAGACATTATACCTGAACACAAGTTTGTGTACGACAATAAAGACAAACTTTTTGGATAAACCTTGCAATGCATGGAATAGGCTAATTAGGATTTTATTTATTGTTATTTACTATTTATTATTTAATGCTTTACTAGTCATTAAATCTCTCTCAACCCTTCTCTCCTAGTTAAGTGCCTCAGTACGACCACTTCGAGCATGTGTGTTACGCTTGGTGATCCCAGCAACGACTAGCATTTGGTAACCAAGGTTGCATCGGTTCAGGGTGTGAACGGTAAGTGGGAATGGATGCTAATGCTAGATTAATTAAGGCTTAGTTAGTTAGTTAGAGTTAGTCAATTAGTCTCTTCACCCTTCACCTTGTTAGCATAGGAGATAAAATAGAAAAGACATAAAAATAATATACCTCAAACTTACTTAACCATACACCATGACAACTACAAGTAAGTTTGGGAAGACAATGAATGATTAACCTTAAGTGTTCCATGAGGCGTGTAGGCACTTAGTCTGCAGAGTTCAACTAGATTGCACGTGCTACGCTTGTATTCGTATGGTTAAGTGTAGGGGTAACTGGCTACTCATCATTGGCGCCATTGCCAAGGACTAAGTATTTGTGCACTAAGTAGAACATAAGATATCACTCACATCATTGGGAGCTTAAATGAACCTTAGGGTTAATTAATGAAAATTATATAATGGTTAAATGGCACACTGAATCAAATAATAATGTCTTCTTCTAACAAAAGTAATTCACCACCTAGGGATAATACAGGAAATAGTCAGCAGTCTAAAACACAACCAAAATCTACCAATTCCTCAACAATACTGAGTGGTATATACTCATCCCAATGAGTACATACCAGACTTTACCTTTATCCTCCATCAAGATGAACAGCTACGATGGAGAGATTTACAAGGTAACATAGTGTTACCTCGAGATCAATCAGTCCCAAACATGCTCCTCCATGCTCTTGCATAGATCGGCATGACACAGCTCTATGCTGAATACATTATAGGTGATTTTAACATAAGGGATTATCATCCCACAGTAGCACAACATATAAGGGACTCATGGTAGGAGAGCCATCATACACTATTGAAGGGCAAAGGGGTCCCGCATGTCCTAAGTGAAATTGGAGATGATGAACCCATTGTAATGGGTTCTCTATCGAATGATGTTCTCCCTTCTAACAATGGTGAGGAGGTGGGGTATTAGAACCTATGCTCCATGATACATAACACTGGTTCTGATCCCTGTGAATGCCAACTCTTCACTGAGGAAACAACAACACATGACTAGGATGGGCACTTAGATTGTCATCACGATCGGGGCCGTAGCAGCCGAAGAGAAGGCAAGAAGCATCGTCATGGCGATGGTTCTCCTTCTTCTTCCCCTTCATCAAATCACTCACCCTCTCCTTCCACATCTGGGTGCATAACAGTGAGGATAGAGCATAACGGTGAGAATAGAGGTAGGAAAAATGAGAGACCTTGACAAGAGAGTCAAGAGAGAGGATAAGGGCATGAATAAAGGGAAAGTAGGGAACAACGTAGACATCACAGGCATCATGAAAGAGATGATCATAACAAGTCCCTACTAGCCACCCGAAGTATGCTTGATATAATGGAGGCAGTGAGAATACGAACAAGGCATCAAAGAGATAGTCGGATCAAGTGCTTAGACATGAAGAATATCCCACGCTTTGAAGGGGGATACAACACAGATCCGTAAAATCATTTATAGGCATTCCACGATACTTGCACCTTGCAGAACATAGAGAATAAGTGGTAGAAACTGAAGTTGTTTCCTAGGACACTCATTAAGGAAGCAGAGAGTTGGTATCGGTCCTTAGAGCCAGAGACCATTAGGAGGTGGAGTACGATGTTAGAACTCTTCAATGATAAATATCAAACATACTCTAGAGTGTCTAATTTGCGTAAGCAGATCCAAGGATGGAAGCAAGGTACTCATCAACCCTTGGATGCTACCATGGGCTGCTACTACGCATTGTTACATCATTTCCCGGGCCATGATTATGCACAACAGGACCAACTTCGCCACATCGTAGATGGGCTAAGACATGAGACTCGAAGAACCCTTGGGACTTATGCCTAAGGGAGATTATCATAACATAGAGCCCATGAAATTCATCACTTGTTGGAGCAAGTAGCCAAAGAAGAAGGTGAGCTACAAAAAAGAGAGAGCACAAAAGAATACAACCACAATCCTTCCCTTGGAAAGAAGGGAGTAAGATTTTGTGATGAGGAGGATGAGTCACCACTCGAAGAGTTGGTGAACAGAAAAATCTTACCGATTCAAAAGCTAATAATAGAAGTATTGGTTAAGGTGGATTAATTGTGGGATTCCTTAGACTCTATACTTGAAACTATCTTGAAAATCGTAGAGGAGTCTAAGGAGGAACGAAGTAGTTATAAAGATAAGAAAAAGCGGAGAGATTCAGGCCCTACACATAACAAGGGTAAGGAAAAAATGACAACCACCAATGAGGTTGTGGATTCTAACACAGACAATGATGGTGGATGTGAGATATGCCAATATGACCATCCTAAGGGATGTTGTCCAATCATCTCACATTTACAAGAGTTTGGGGTGTATGCACTCAACCTGAGACTTAACAAATGACAAACACCTCGAAGGTTACCTTATCCCCAAGGTAACCCAAGGAAGTTCCACCAACTGTTAACATACTATCCAAGTGGAACTCCACCACAACCCATCGAGCAACATCAATAGTGGAAATACCCACAGTCATGGGGGATGCCACTACCTAAACAACAATACCCTTACCGACAACCTGATTCTTATGGCTATTGTGTGTAGCAGTTGGTTTCTCCAAGTGACTATATGGGTCACACAACGCCCCAACATCACTACCAAGTTTGGGAGTACTTTAGAAGGACTCCTTCTCCTCTGGGAGATACTCCACACACATACCATTCTCCAGATCTGTTTGCCTCTCTCCCACCGGTAGTTCCCATACCTCCTACTCCAAGAATGCAAGGGGAACTCCCCACTCAACCGCAGCAACGTAAAGCTATGAGAGTTTTAAACATTCAACTCACTGTTGGTTCTGACAACCGCAAAAAGAGAAGACCTTTCTTCATAACCAAAAGCCCAGACAAGCTCTCACAACAATAATCGATTGAGTCTGCGCACACTTCTCCAACAAATAAAACTTTGGAGCTCCCTTCCATCCAACAACAGAGCTTCACACATACAGTTATGTTAACTTATACAATAACCGACTGGATTAAGGTAGGCCACCTTCCCAAGAAACTATCTAACCCTAGAAGCTCCTTAATCTATTTACAAGGTTCTAGGAATGAACCACATAAGGCTCTTCTTGACTCAAGTTCCAGAGTCAACTTAATCTCATGAGAAATGTATCAAGCCTGGAACCTGCCCCAACTCAAGAAGAGAAACATTCAACTAGAGCTCGCTGACCAGTCCATCACCATTCCCTTTGGATTGGTGGAGGACATAGTTACCACTGTGCATGGTTGGTCATACCCAGCCGATTTCCTAGTGATCGAAGTTAATAGTAACAATGGGGGCTTCCCAATTATAATGGGAAGGCCATGGTTGAGTACAATAGATGCGTACCTAGGGATTTGTGATCTTTCCTTGGAGATATCTAAGGTAAAAATTTATGGAAATATTGAGAAGAAGAAAGTTCCATGCATCACATATAATGACTCAGAGGGTGATGACATGGAGGAATGCTCAGCATCTCTTCCATGTAATTGGTGTGCCCAAGAAACACAAGTACAAAGGTGCTTGTATGTAGCAACCACACAGGTAGTAGACACCCCGTGGTTGATAGCTAAGTGAAAGAGCAACCCATCAACATGCACGGAACAAACTAGGGCAACAACCCATGTTAATAACGAAGGCATAGATACATTGGAGTATGAGCGTCGCCAACTTCCACCCCTTAATCTAAGAACATTAGTCGGAAGAAGTTGGGCACTTTTACGAAATTCCAATAAACGTTCATTATTTTGGATCTCTCCCTTGCAATTCAGTCATGGGGGAGATGGCCACCTATGCTAATCATTGGAGGCCGTCAATTCTTTTAAGTTTTTTTTTACACATTTTTTTTTACATATTTTTTTCTTACACGTTTTTGTTTTACACATTTTTGTTTTACACTTTTTTGTTTTACACTTTTTTGTCTTACACATTTTTGTTTTACACATCTTTTTTAAAAAATTTCTTCAACTTTTCTTATTTTTTTTTTACAACATCATTCATATTTTTTCATTTCTTTGTGTGTGTGTGTGTGTGTGTACCCATCCTACAAGTTTGTCAATTAATAAGTGTTCTTCACGATGGTATGAACTGTTTTTCATTGATTGCTAATGTTTGGTTTTTACCTTTAAGTTACGATGTTGATACTAAGGTATGTTCTTTTGATATGGTAGGAAATGAGTCCACTTCATCCATATATCCACAAATGTCTATGGTCTCTCTTGGCTTGGAAATGTACAATCCCTTTCTAATAAGAACTCTAACGAATCAGTGACTGGGCACTTCTCAAACTAAGGACTCAAGGATTGAAAAGGGTGTGACTTCAAGGGAACTTGATGCATTTGTGTGGGTCATTCTCTTGGGTGCTTGGATGTTTTCTTCTTGAGTTTTCTTACCATTCTGACGTTACCCAATCATCAGGAAGCTAAGTCAATAAAAATAAGAAGTCTTTGCATGGTGTGGTTCTCATGCATAACCACCTAAAATAAAAAAAACAAAGTGCGAATTCAAAGCACAACCCTTAGAAAAAATAATCCCTTGGGCTACAAGCACTGGTTATGGAACTAAAAATGTTCCATCTAACTAAGGCCCTTCTCGCTTTCTATTCTCTCCTTCGTTTCGTCGAAATGGTGGTGGCTCTTGGGTGAAGGCATTCTTGCTATTCAAGTGGATGGATTATCGCATGCATTGATGCGAAGCCACTAGATTTGGTTGGTTTGAGGCCGGAGTTGGAATGAGATTTGCCAAGTCACATTAATCATTAACTCCACAAGGGGATGTACACCACCTTGTTCTTGGGATTCCCTTCCATTCTCTTCTCTCCACCCTTCTCTCCATTGTTCACCTCATTGCTAGTTGTATCATTAGTGTATATTTTGGTTGACGCATTGTTTTCTTTTAGGTAAATTCTTGTGGTTAAGGCTTTAACTCTTGTTCCAAATGACATTCCTAGAGCCTACGGACTCTTTGAATGCGGGTTTGTCAAGGCATTAAGGCCATGAGCCTGCTTTGGAGAGGACCCACTGACATTCATATTTGGTGCACCAATTAATCTCTTTCCCCTAACATTTTTGCAATCAATTTTTTTTGTTCATTTCCATATTGACATCCATTTCATCAATGTCCTAGTTGTCTCTTTTTCTCCATCTTTCTTATTTCTTTTTTTTTTCCATTCTATCACTACCGGGGATTCGTGATTAGTCATGGGGGTATAGGGTCCAATTTTTTCGATTTTCTCCTAGCCCCTACACCTTCGGTAGTCACCATTAATACATCTCCAAATTCGCAATCAGCCATACCACAACCTAGCCAATTGACCTTTCACTGAGGCAAGGTATCAATTACATGAAATTCATTTCCCCTTGCTAATACAAGACTATGTTGTGTGTGCATATGGTAATCATGCAACAATGGATTGGATCTAGAGGAAACACTTGGAATGGAGCTGTGCTGAAGTAACTATGCAAAGAACGAGATTGATGGTGCGCTTACAAATGGACAATGAAAGGCGTAATCTTGGCATTGGCAGTAGCAAAACTTCTTTCTCTCTCTCTTTCTCAGCTGCCAAATGAGGCCTGATGTCAATGTAATAAGGTGTTCACTCTTGTTGTCCTGAACACCAGTTTTGTTGTGTCTTGTAATGATGATCCGTTCACATGTCATCCCATTAGTTTCATATTGAGTCAATAATCCCATACCTTCCTAATATTATTGTAAGGAACTCGAGGATGAGTTTTCATTTAGTCATGGGGGTATGATAGGACATGATATCGCATAGGCCACGATATCGCATATGTGATATCGTGGCTGTCACGATATCGCATCCCTCGTGATATCACGTACGCGATATCACGTCTTCCCCTGTGATATCACGTACATGATATCGCAGTGCACCATCATATTTATAAATAAGAGGCAGCTCTCCCTTGCTTCTCATTCTAGGCCTAGACCATAGCTAAACTTTGGCAATTTTTTCCCTCTAGAGATAGATTAATTTCCATGTGCTCGCAGTAGGAACTCCAAAGTGAACGGATCTTTATTCGAGCAGACATTGTACCTAAACAAAAGTTTGTGTACGGCAATAAAGACGAACTTCTTGGATAAACCTTGTAGTGCATGGAATAGGCTAATTGGGATTTTATTTATTATTATTTGCGTTTATCATTTATTGCTTTACTAGTCATAAATCTCTCTCAACCCTTCTCTCCTAGTTAAGTGAATCAGTACAACCACTTCGATCACGTGCGTTACGCTTAGTGATCCCAACAACGATTAGCGTTTAGTAACCAAGGTTGCATCGGTTTAGGGTGTGAACGGTAAGTGGGAATGGATGTTGATGCTAGATTAATTAAGTCTTAGTTAGTTAGTTAGAGTTAGTCAATTAGTCTCTTCACCCTTCACCTTGTTAGCATAGGAGATAAAATAGAAAAGATATAAAAATCATATACCTTAGACTTACTTAACCATACATCGTGACAACTACAAGTAAGTCTGGGAAGACAACGAATGATCAACCTTAAGTGTTCCATGAGGCGTGTAGGCACTTAGTTTGCGGAGTTCAACCGGATCACGCATGCTACGCTCGTATTCATATTGTTGAGTGTAGGGGTATCTCGCCACTCATCAAAAGTCAAAGGCAAAGACCAAACATTAGCAATCAACACTATTATAGTATAATCCACCATCATGATCACTTATTATACGACGAGTGAGAGTAACTCAAACAAAATGTAATAGAAAAAGAAATAGCAAAAATGTTAACAATGGTGTAAAACAAAAACAAGTAAAGATGAAGAATGTATAAAACAAAAATTATGTAAAACAAAAAGGATAAAAGAAACTAAGGCTCAGAATGACTAACATCGGCGACCATCTCCCCCATGACTAAGTTGGAAGGAGGAGATCTGAAATAATGAGAAAGGTTGTCCATTAATAGAGGTAGTGTTAGTACTGGCTATTTTAGGCTCATGGAAAGGTTTGGTTTGCTAGATGTTGACCAATAATTTCTTATTCTGGCTTTCAGGTTTATAGATCATCATGGCCCCTGAAGGGAAAGTTTCATGAATGATATAAGGTCCTTCCCATAGCGTTTGAAATTTAGTTTGTTGTGGCACATGTGTGGGATTCTAATACAGAACCTTATCTCCTGGTTGGTATTTGACTTTCCTAATCCTTAGGCCATGACGTTTTTTGTTAAAGGCCTTGTGCAGTTCATTGGATGACAGGGCAGCTAATCGATTTTCATCTAGCAAGTTAAGGTTCATTAACCATTCCTTTTGGGCTAGATTGAGGTCAAGGTTGAGGTCACATGCTATAGATAGTGTATGGAGCTTAGCCTAGATAGGAAGTGTTGGAAGTTTAACATACAATAACTCATAGGGATAATAGCCTATAGAGAGTTTCCATGTGAAGCGGTATGCCCAAATAGCATCATTCAGTTTGGTGCTCCAATCTCACCTATATTTGCTAAGGGTGCATGTCAATACTTTTGTGATCTTCCTATTTGTGACTTCGGCTTGACCATTTTCTTGAGGATGATATGGTGTAGTCAACTTATGTTCAACTTCTAAGCATTGCATTACTTTTTGAAAAGTTGCACCTATAAAATGTGTACCATTATCAAAAATAAGTGCACGAGGCATGCTAAACCTATTTACAATTTGTTGTTGAATAAATCGTGCAGCCATAGATGATGTACAATTGGTAATTATAGCTACTTCGGCCCATTTTGTAAAATAGCCAATAGTAACAACAATGTATGCTTTCCCATTGGACATTGGTGTAATATGCTCCATGAAATCAATGCCCCATATGTTGAAGGGTTCTATAGGCCCCATTCTCTAATTACATATGCCCATCAATCTTTTAAAAAAATTAAATATAATAGAATTTTCTATCTTGTCTTATGTGGCATAATAATTCAAATATAAATGATATAACTTTGGTTCCTATTTTACAAAAAATCTATCTTAGCTTTACTTGATCTTTGTATTTGCTTGAAGTTTCAACTTTGTCTTCATGCTTTCACTTGCATTTGTTGTATTTCAATATGTAAATATGGCTTTGTACCACTTTGAATTTGGGCTTACTAAAATCACTTTTTTTTTCTCTTCGGGCAAGTAGAGTGAATAGAGTGTGAGTGACCAAAGTGCATAGTGCATACTAGAATCAACAATCATGCTTATTATGTCAACTCCATTGTAAAAAAATTAAAATTTTTGAAAAACAACTCTATTGATTTATTTTATAAGGTGAGTGTAGATTTTTGAAAACATTAAAGATACATAAAAAAGAAATAAAATTTTTAAAAGAAAGTACACTACAATTATAAATTTTCTTCAAACAAGAGTGAATTTATAAAAATAATTAAAATGCATAATAAACAAATAAAATATCTAAGATGAGGTGTGGTAAGATAATAAATTTTCTAAAAACAAGTGAAGTACATAATAAACAAATAAATTGCCTAAAAGCAAGTAAGGTGAATGAAGTGATATGCCCTAGCTAAAGAATAAAAAGTGATTATAAATTTTTTAAAAAAACCTTTCCTATAATTTTAAAAAATCAAACCCATCTATTTAAATGTAATCAACTTTCCAACATGTAGATAAGTTTTATTGGTGATTGGCTATTATTGAGCACCATTAGAAGATTAAGGGGAAATTTTTTATAAAATTAGGGAAACATATGTAGAAATAGATTGGTTCTACTAATAGAAGATCTTAGTTAACTCTCTAGTATTGAATGCAGTACCATATACTTTTAAAAATCCTAATACTGTATAGCTTTGGACATCATTCTAGACCTTCTTCACTCAAGATGTAGCGTACCAACAAAAAGGTAATGATCCAACACAACAAAGGTTTCTAGAGGTTCTTATAAACCTCAAAGAGGATAAAACTCTTGATGCAAATTATGAATTTGTTAATTCTAAAATGAATCTTTCTTTTACATCAAATGCTCTATATGGTTTTGAGGATTCTATGCATTTATATGACATGAAAGTTAAAGTTCACATGCATAATCTAATGACATCATTCAAGATACAAAGACTTGTTGGTATGTGCTTAGTTTATAAAGAAGGAGATTCAAGAATGCTGAAGATGATGGAAGAGATTTTGAGCAATTATTGCTATTATGTAAAAATGTAAGAGTCATACATATAATTAACTTATGGGTAAACAATGCAAGTTTAGTTAAAATAGCTCTTAGCATATTGGTTAAAATAGTGTATCATTTAGAGAAAAATCTATCAAAGTTACTATCATATGTTATTGCAAATTTTGATTCCTACATTTGTTGTTCATTTGATTAGTATAATTCTAGATACATGTTTATTATTCTCATCATTAGAAGAGGATCTCCATAGCTACCCTTACATTTGACATGGGTAGTAAGAATTCATAAGTTGCAATGAATGATATTTGGAAGACACTTGATGTGGGATAGAAAGAAATAACAAGTCTAACTTTTGAGATACTATCCAAAGTGAGAATCACTAATTCTTTGAAGATTCATTCGTCTTTTTTCTTTGTAATTATAAAGAAAATTTTCAGGAGTGAGAAACCTTCAATCTAAGCTTGTGGAGGAGAGACATTTTAATGACTTAGAAAGAGAAAAAAGGACAGATGATCTATATCTTGTTTTTCTTCATATGCATGGATTCTTATATTGTAAAATAGGATAGCATGTTGTTTTATTTAATAAAGAATGTTCTTGTTCTTCTTGATTCATTAATTGCATTGTTTATTCTTACTTCTTCCTATGTTATATTGCTCAATTTTTCATATGCAACTTTAAACCCATGACTCATTCCATTTACACAATGTTATATACTATGGTTTCTATAACTTCAAGGGTGTGACTTCAAGGGGACTCACTACTCTTTGTATTGTTCTTCTTGCTTGAGTAATTGAGTGTTTTTCGTGGACTTCTAACCATTCCATACCACCAATGATAGGAAGAAAAATAACGTCGTTGCATGGTGTGGTTCTCATCATTCAAAACAAAAACAAAAAACAAAAAACAAAAAAACAAAAAAAGCGATGGGAATTCAAAGCACACCCCTTCAACATGAATAAGTCCTCGCATAGTGTGGATTCCATTTCAAAAAAATAAAAATAAAAACAAACAAATAAAAAACAAAAACAATGGGAATTCAAAGCACATCCCTTGGACAAATAAAAGGGCTACAAGAACTAGTTATGAGACTTGGAAGACATACACCTATGCCTGAAGGTCCCCTCTAACTAAGGCCCTTTCTCTCTCACTTCCTACTTCTCTCCTCTTTGTGGAATAATGGTTGTCTTGCAGGGACACTCTTGTGTCTCGAGTGGATGGATCAGTCTTACAGTGGTGATGTGAAGTCATTGAAAGTAGCTGGTTTTGGTCTGGACTAAGGATGGAACTTCTGGGATCATTTTAACCACAATTCCACAAGGAACTTCTTATGACCTTAATTTGGAACTCCATTCCACCTTCTCTATAATCCATCCATGCTAACATAACTCACCTCACTACTGGGTTCTATGTTATGTTGTATGTCTTAGTATGACGTATTGGGATTCTTGAGTGGATTCTTTTAGGTTGGTCCTTAACTTGTCATGATCATTAAATTGACTATGGGACCCATGGACTCCTTAGTTGAGGTTATGCAAGGGTAAAAAGGGCATGAGCTTGCTATGGGGAGGACCCACTTGCATAGCTTTTGACTTGATTAGTTAAGGTTCCTTACCTTTGACATCACTACAATCTTATATTTTAAATTTTCCATTCTATAAATTGCTCAGTACTTCTTAATCTTTCATTGTATTCATCCATTAAATCAAAATTTCTCCATTTTCCAAATTTATGAACTTCAACACCCTCTTCTCATGATTCCATACTATTCTTGGTCTTCTAAGCTTTCATTTGATCCTAATTTCATTGAAAAATTCCTTGTATTTTGAAAGTTTGACCAAAGCCAATGGTGGTCAACAGCTGCATCATCAAGGCCTTGTCGACATAGCTAACCCCATCGACGTGGTGTTGTTGACAAGGCCTCATTGATGCAATATAAAAATACTATATATACTGCTGGATACTTTGAAATTTTTTGTCATCTGCTCATAACACAAGGGGAATTTTTGCAATTTTTCCAAGCCCAAACCCTTCCAAAGCCCATAACTTTCAAACTGTTTGTCCAAATCACTCTGTTTTTTGATCCTGCTCTTACCGAAGGTAAGATCATTATCATGGGGGCCACAAACCTTAAGGTTTCTGATGCAATTTTTGAAAATTTTTTCTAACTCCCCTAAGGTTAGTAACTTTAATCATACATAAACATCAACTTTTTCCAATTAACCCTTCCAACAACCTCTAGGATGATTTATCAATGATAAGGCATAAATAGAAATAAAAATTAAGTTAATTAAATTAGCAATAATCAAAACTTAGCCAAGCGTAACTACCTTCAAGAGTTAAGGTATTCAAATTGTTTTTAAGGTTACACAATGATTGTTAATCCATGGTTCTATTGTGATTGCAGATGGCACCCAAACAAAGGTTCCCACAAAAAGGAGAACCCTCATAACCATGGGAGAAATGACCTAGAGTTGGAAGGGGCCAATAAGAACAAGGCTAAGAACAACAAGAGGTGACCCATGCAACAGTACCTCTTCTTGAGGAGCCCAAAGTGGAATCTATTCAACAGATTCCAGAAGAAGAAGTACCTATAGAATAATCTTAATGAGGAGAAGCACCTGGACCTATGCCTAGGCTTGAGGTCACTCTGACTTAAGCCTGCCTAGACATCATCAAGTCTTGAGAGATCCAAAGATCAGTTCTTCAAGAAATAAACTTTAGGCCATTTTTGGAGAAAGCTCTAGAGGATTTTAGAACATAATTGAAAACCTCTCCCATGTGGCCAATCATCATGACTAGTGGGAAGTGGTACATGGGAGAGACTTATCTCTTCTAGAACAACTAAAGGCCAGGGTCCATTGAAAAGATTAAGGACATTCAAGTGTCCTATTCGGTGGAACCCATTACATAGGCATTGGGGTTGCCTAACATTAGAACATAGCTAGCAGAAATATCAACAAAAGATGACCCTGAGGTGAAAAGGAAGTGGACCCACCGATGTTGCAGGGTGGACTGTAAGGAGTATGACATGCTTACACTAGTGGAGCAAATTTATTTCAAGATTGTAGCCTATCACCTCAATCTAATGGTGAGGCCAAATAAGGTGATTGCTTTCTCCGCTCATCCATGTGTTACTCTAAGTAGGAAATTTCCCGTTAATCTTCCACAACTAATTTATTTGGAGATTGAGAAGCATTTCAAGGAGAATGAATGTGGAAGGAGAACCTTGCCCTTTCCATGCCTTATAAGAAAACTTTGTAAGAGGTTAGAAATTTTTCGCTATTCAAATGAAATTCTTAGGCATACTCCCTTGGCCTCATGGGAAAAAAATATGAAGGAAAAAATGCCAACAGAGATACAAGAAGAAGAGCTGTCACCACCACCACGCACTTAGGAGACAACATTGGAGGCCCACACAATCCTTGAGCATTTGTGATAAATTCAAGAGCAACTCTTGAGCAAATAAGAGTAGTAGGTAGGAACAAGTGGGGTGGATCCATTTGTGTATTGGCTAGCAATGAGTCACCTTAATGAGGTGGCTCGAACAGTTAGTCGGATGGAGAGAGGTGGTTTCAGTTTCTCTACTTGAAGAACACTGTTACCTTCAAGGTTGGATCCCAATGCTCGGGAGGTGACAGTGTCACTAGCAACATATCATTTGTCCCCAGAAATCTCTGGGAATGTCACCACTTTGTTGGTAAGATTGGAGGAAGGTGAAGAGGAAACTATCTTGGTGATGCAACACCAAGGGTAGGAAACAATGGCAGAAGTGGTAGCTAACCATGTAGCTGAAGCATTGAATGCACTATCGGTGTCTATACTAGATGTATCTGCACTCTAGGATGTGCAGACATCTGCAGGCACTGTCAATGGAAAATTGAACATAGCCTAGTATGAATAATTGCTGGAACGATTGGTGGGAATTGGGCAATTGACTCTGGATATCTTTGTTCTAGAGAACATCACTGCAACCTAGTTGAAGCTATTGAATGCAAGGGGCAAATGCATCATTTTGGAAGGGCAACTAGAAATGACCCGAGTGCAAAATCAATGCTTGGCTGTGAAGGTTGCTGAACTTCATGCCCAACTTGTAGAGTAAACAATCTTCAACCCAGCAATGACAAGAGATGAAGCTATCAAATAGCTTTAGGAATGACTTCAAAAGGCTAAGGAGGAAGCAGTAATGGCCATCTTCAAATAGTCCATGGAAGAATTTGATACACATTCAATTAAAAAGGACTTGAATTAGATGCGCCAAGAAAATGAAACACTGACTACGCAAAATCATCACCTACGAAATGTTGATGCTCAAAGAGATCAAATGCAGGAATTCATTCATCAATAGTAGGAGCAACTTGCCAGGGTCAACACTGAATTGAGAAAATTAACCATAGAGAACCTAAATTTATCAATGGAGGAGGTGCACATCTTACGACAAAAGTTTACCATCAAAATCATCACCTGAAAGAACGAAGCTCTCAAGTTTAAGAGGGTGAAAAGTCACTATAGGGGCTAGGTTGGCTTGTAAAAAGAAATTAATGAAAAAGAAATCCAAATGGCCAAGGCTAAAGTGAATGAAGCCCTCTAGCAACTCCAGCGAGGAAGAGAGATGTGGCAGCCCATCCTTGATGGGATTGATGCCTACAACAAAGTGGAGATTCTCTTGAAGGAGTTGCAGATTGAAGAAATGACAAAATATATGGAGTTGGCCAATTTTCGTTATGCAAACTTGGCAATGCTGATAGCCGAATGACCACAGTTTGAATTGGAGAAGCAGGTGGCTAGCTTGTATTTGCTATATGAGGCCAAGTTCAAACATCACAAAGACACCAAACAAAACCTTGAGATTGCTAACATTGAACTCAAAGTCCTCAAAGGATGATTCATAGATCAATGATCCATCATTGAGGACCTAGCCAAATGGATGAATGACTACTAGAAGCTAAAGAACACAATGTGAGTGCTCAACATTGAATGCAAACAATTCGCTGCCTAGTTTGTCAACATCAAGGAGTTGTTTTTAGCGATCCTGTGTCCTTGGGATGTGCTTGTTCCAACGCACATTGGGAAAGCTACGTGGATGGTGCATGATCCTAGAAGTAAGGAGGAGAAAATGAAAGCACTACTAGATGCTTTCCACCTCCCACCTGAAGTTGCAATAGCAGTAGGACAACCACAACCTTAACCACCGCCAGTGCATGAAGCTGGTGAAGGTCCCTTAGAGCCTCAAGAAACATCACTGCTTGGGACCGTTTGATCTTCTTCTACAAGCTTCACATCATCGAGGAATTTTTTGTCCAAATTTTAAAGAGTTGTGGCATGCTGTTTAATTTTATGTCTTGAACACCATCATTTTTTGTAATGTGTTGATCGATACACTCGGGCACTCCATTTTTTGTTAAGTTAGTCAAGTTTGTTTTGTTAAAAGAAAAGTTAATGAATAATCCCATACCTTCCCAATTTTGTAAAAGAACTCAACGATGAGTTCTCATTCAGTCATGGGGGTATGATGAGTCATTGTTGGTTGGCTACATTGATGAGGCCTCATCGACGCAGCTGACCACATTGATGAGGCCTCGTCCATGAGGCCCCATCGATGCATTTCAACCTACGTTGATGATGCCTCGTTGATGTAGTGTCTTTCCATTGCCTATAAATACGTGCCTACCTATTGCATTTATGGGGAGTCAAGATTTCAATTGTAGCAAAGCTCTTGCATTTTTTCCATTCAAAAGTTGGAACTTCTTCCTGAGTGCCTGTAGCAGGAGTCATTGAGTGTACAGATCTTTATTCGAGCATTGTTGTACCTAAGCACAACAGTGTGTGCGGCAATAAAGATGAGCTTTTTGATAAACCTTGCAGCACTTTGGATAGATTAGCTCTTTTATTTATGCATTCAATGTTTTCAATTAATTGTTAGTTATTCTCAATTATTTCGCAATTATTTTCCAACAATTGAGTTAATGAGTTTATTAAGCTAGATAAATTAAATACATAAGTACGACCGCTTTGAGCGTAACACATATTTGCTTAGTAATCCTAGCAACGTTATTGCTTGGTATGCCCAATAGCATAGCATTTGGTTACCCAACAGTGGATACATGGGTTCATGACATGTATAGAAAGTGGGAACGGATGATTATGTTAGGATTAGTTAATTGATTAGTTAATTAAACTCCTTTTTACCTACATTTCAAGCACCCATAATATAAAATACAAAATGATAAAAATTGGATGCCTTAGTTACACTTAACCATGCCAACGTGCATCACAAGTGTAATTGGGAGGACAACGATTAACCTTAAGGCTAGATTCACTTTCCTAAAGGGCTAATGCACTAGAAACGATAAAGTCCATAGAATTCGACCGAGTTGCACATGAATGCTTTGTGATTTGTATGGTTGGATGTAGGGGTACCTCGCCACTCATCAATACACATGCATAATCTAATGACATTATTCAATATACAAAGACTTGTTGGTATGTGCTTAGTTGATAAAGAAGGAGATTTAGGAATGTTGAAAATGATGGAGATTTTGAGCAATCGTTGCTATTATGTAAAAATGTAAGAGTCATAATTAACTTATGGGCAAATGATGTAGGTTTAGTCAAAAGAGCTCTTAGTATATTGGTTAAAATAATGTATCATTTAGAGAAAAATCTATCAAAGTTACTATCCTATGTAATTTCAAATTTTGATTCCTACATTCGTTGTTCATTTGATGAGTATAATTCTATATATGTGTTTATTATTCTCATCATTAGAAGAGGATCTTCATAGCTACCCTTGCATTTGACATGGGTAGTAACAATTCATAAATTACAATGAATGATATTTGAAAGACACTTGATGTGGGATAGAAAGAAATAACAAGTCTAACTTTTGAAATGCTATCCAAAGTGACAATCGCTAATTCTTTGAAGATTCATTTGTCTTTTTTCTTTGTAATTATAAAGAAAAATTTTTGGAGTGAAAAACCTTCAATCTAAGCTTGTGGAGGAGAGACATTTTATTAAGTTAGAAAAAAAAAAAGACAAATGATCTATATTTTTTGTTTTCTTCATAAGCATGGATTCTTATATTGTAAAACATGATAGCATGTTGTTTTATTTCATAAAGAATGTTCTTCTTCATCTTGATTCATTAATTGCATTGTTTATTCTTACTTCTTCCTTTGTTATATTGTTCAATTTTTCATGTGCAACTTCAAACCCATGACTTATTCCATTTACACAATGTTATATACTATGATTTCTATAACTTTTTAAATGGTACTTTAAGTATCACTTGAATTTTAAAAGATAGTATAACTGCTACCTCTAATTCATAATTTCATGTGAGAAGAATGTCATCGACATCACTACCTTTAATATATATCATATATAGTTTGACCAAAAAGATCTACTTTCATAGATGACCCTTAGGCAAGTGACAAGACTAATGTTCTAGTCACAAAAAATTTATGGATGAAGAACAAGGGAAGTTTAAAATTGAAGTAACTTGATCTCACCCTTCCTCTGCAACCCATTTTTATTTCCAAAAATTCTCTTAGCCAAATTTATTCTTTGCGTTCTATAACATACCCTTCTAATATGTATACCATAACACTAAACCAATATCTTATTGTCATTTAAACTTATCTATTTTAAACAAGCATACAAAATACTTAATTTCTAAGAAACTATATAACCATCACCTAACCAATCAATGGTCTAAAAATAATAAGTAAATCTAAAAGCAATAGACAAGTTGCACAAAAGTCATAATTATTGGGCCGTTTAATTGCACAAATTTAAAGAATTTCTAACTTGTTCTTTGAAACAACCACATATTTACCAAAGGACAAAATGCTCCGTAGTTTCCAAGAAGCATCATTTCACCTAAGTTTGAATAAATATTATAGACCTTTAAAGCATTTTAAAAAAAACTTAATATCTCGTGTCATCATCCTCTAACGTAATAACATGCCAAGCTATAAAAGGATCTTGCTGCTTAACGATCAAAAGCGCTAACATTTGTAACCGCTTTGACCATCACCATGTAATTCTTTTATTATACATTCAAAACCTTAGCTGGCAGATTTTTTTTTCAGTTTTATACTTTTAAACCCTAACGGGCAACCGTCTAAAAATGAGTTATTTGTTTTTTTTTCCCCTCACAATCACCACTAACAGAGAGATAATTTGATGAAAAACACAAGTGAAAATTCTAGTATAATCCATAGTTTAAAAAGTCACCAATGTAATCGTATGGCGTCTTATTTTAAAGTCCGGAAAATAGCTTAAACTTATTGATTTATTAAGGTTTTTATTAAAAATCGAGGCTACTGGAATCCATCAAAATTTTGATGCAGCTATAGATTCCAGTAACTGACTTTATTCATTTCAACTGCCTACATTCAAGCATAATTCTCACCGACTGATGTTAAATAATTTCCTGCATCCAGTAACCAAAATCCACATTTTTTCACAGAATTCCTGTGCCAAGAAAATTTTCAATATTAAATGACTAGACGTTCCCTGTAATACAATGTAAAACGCAAACCTAACATGGCTTTCAGTTAAACTCTTAACAAATAAATTGGAACAAGCATGTGTAAAGAATGCAAACAACCTTGTATATTAACCACTGTTTTTAAAATTGGCGAATGATTACCGGTTCGGCTATCCTGGGATTGGAGAGGCTACTCTTATTAAAACCATTAACTTCTCATAAAAAAACCAATGGTTTTCAAAGTAGTTTTCCGAATTTTTTAAGGGCAACTTCTACCAACCTGCTTATTTATTCAAGATTTTGGAAAGGTCACCTTCTGGAACACTGGAATCTGTCGGCTACGTTGTCTTGCAACGACAAATTTTTCTGTTATAAGGCCATCTATATCGGCCTCAAAACAAATATTATCGGTCCTGTCTAAAAGTCTAAAACGCTTTAATTAAGTCATAGGCATGCAAAACAACTAACAAACCACAGATTGCTCTTGAGACAAGAATACAGCAACAGTTCTTACGAACTTGCGCGGAAGCTACGGCCTGGCTAAGCGCCCTCTAAAGTTCCGAATGGGGGCCCTGGTGAGTGTTGACTTCCGTCCATCATCTGCTGGCTGTTGTAGAACTCACATCAAACAATAGTATACATACGATGGCCGATGCTGGATCTGCTTAGGGCCTTGCTGGCCATTGGCCATTTTGACTTCCATCCAAATATTGGAGCCGTAGGTGTGAAACAAACGAAACTGTCTCTAATTACCTTGGAAACCCTATGAATCTGTAAAGTGAATCCGTAAGCAGTCGAGGATCACATGTGCTACAGCGATTACCTTTCCTGCTCGCTCAGGAGAGGTTGCCACAGCGATCCCAGATCTGTGAACACTTCCCAGCGACGTTGGCCCAACTTTTGGCTGATCTCGCTGCGGAATCGTCGTTCCCCCTCCCAACTTTTTGAGTTGCGATTTGTTTCATCTGCGACGTATGGTACTGGTCCGAATGGAGGATGGACGTACAGTGAAAAAATTTGGGTCTACTGATGCGCTGAGAGCACCTGATCCTAACGACGGATAGATGGCTCTGCGTTCGGTGTTTTGGCTTCTCAGCGGCAGTAACTCGCCGTGAGCGTTCGGCTTACATAAAACCTACTAAACGCTCGCCCTTGTAGTCTTGTTTTCTGAAACGATGGTTTCTGGACCCTTACTGTGGAAATGCGCAAGAATGGCCGATATTGGACTCAGGATTTGGCCACTGGCGTCATGGTCTCATGGATTATGCACATGCACATTAAAGTAACGCTGAAGCCTGAATGTTATCAGGCCGAAAGACTTAGCTAATCAAA
The DNA here is from genome assembly GCA_015680685.1 of Gnetum montanum. Lineage (NCBI taxonomy): Eukaryota > Viridiplantae > Streptophyta > Gnetopsida > Gnetales > Gnetaceae > Gnetum > Gnetum montanum. Next base: position 148,831 of record MNCI01017906.1, on the reverse strand, counting down.
CGTGTCTCAGTAAAGTAATAATGAACAGAAATTGATGAGGTTTTCAAGAATTATGCACATTCAAAGTCTTGTAAAATATATTTTTGCTTTTCTAAACTTTCTGAGTGGGTGAATACGTAATAAAGTTTTTTTTTCATTTTTTATAATAATATTATCTTTTTAAGCACAGGAGTTCAAGCTGATAGCACAACTTCTATTCACAAATTTTAAAAGGTCCAACACGTTACCAATGTTCTCAGCTTTTAAATTATTATATACAATATTATATAGAAGTTGTAACGGGTGGGACCTTTTAAAATTATAGACAATATTATGAAGTGGAACTTACTGCTCGAGGCCAATCGGATATTCACCATCCCTTCCAAGTTCCAACAACAAGATATGACATATTAAGCATCACTATAAAAAGTAACCCAATCAAGCACGTCAAAACAAATCCGGAGAACGACCCTGTGCGGCTGAAATAGTGATATGGTCGGGAAGACTACCTAGTCGTCTCCAAGGTTAGAAATGGGTTCCACGGCATCGTCCTCCTCCGACGATCCGGCTTCCGCTTCCACGACATCGTCCTCCTCCGACGATCCGGCTTCCGCTTGATTAGCGGTGACTGTCACTGCTGTCTGCATCTGACCGGAGTGTCGAAACATGAGCGACGTGAAGGCGACTGCCTGTGTTACTTGGGCTGCCGCCATGCCATGGCAAAGTCCCTCAACACCGTGTCCAAATAAGAAAGCTGACATCAGAGACACAGGAACACCCACAACAAACATGCACAGCAGCCTAATTCGTGCAGCCACTGTCATAATGCCCTGGCCTCTGCGGTGGCATAGATAGGCCCAGGCGCTGCTTTGAATGCATGTGGCAACAGCCCACATCTCAAACGTGGGCATAGCTTGTCTGAAGCATTAAATGAAGTGCACGAAGGATGAATATAGTACGATGAAAAATGTTTTACAAAACAAAATAGCTGCAGGCTATAATTCAAAAAACGTACTTCAAGAGGGTAAAAGAAGAACGTAAAAACTAAGAAGTAATCCAATAAAAACAAGCACTAATTACTGAATAATGTAGAGCGTCAGATGCTTGTTAGCCACGATGCTGTGCAGCCATTGGTATTGAGCGATTTGCATAGTCAACACCAGAAGGAAGCCCTGAGCCAGCCCTAGGGGGCAGACTACAACGACATGTAAGTGTGCGTAGTACCGTGTGAACCACGCAGTGAGCGCATGCAGAAACGAGGCAGTGCGCATCATGACTGCTGCGGCCGCAACGGAAGGCAGCGGCAATGGCAGCAGCGACGCGGCCAGTACTATGCAATCGTACCATATTCGATCCACGCCGTGGCCCTCTTTCTCGGCCTCCAACGACGGCCGCATAGATAAAGAATTCGTGGTGGTGGGTAAAAAAATCCCTGAAAGTGAAAGTGAAATTTCATTGTGGTGGTGTGCGCTGAGAACCAGAGCGGCGAGATGGGAGCAGCAGGTGGCCATGGCGACTCCTTCCAGTCGCAGGCTCAGGCCGAATGCCAGAGCCCAAGTAAATAGTAGGTGCAATGCCACAGCCTCCACAGATGCCCGTGCCGTCTTTGGCATTGCCCTTGTGTGTGAGCTGATGAGCATCTGAGGCAGAGCCCACCTGCAGTAAATGGCTGTGGCGGTAGCCAACTGCTTGTGCTGGCTCATGGGCAGATTAGTAGACTGCAAGAGAGCAGTTGGCATTAGCATAAGCATGAGCGTGAGCAGGCCTCTTTCCAGAAACGGCCTCCGGCGCAGGTGCAGAAGCATGTTGACCGAGGCCATTCCTAGACTGCCTCCCGCGAGCAGCTGCGTGTTGTTGAAAGCTGCCAGCGATAGCAGCGATACCGCGTCTCTCACCTCCTTTGCCATGGAACCACTTCCACGATGCATTCTCGTTATTCTAAGTTTTGCTGGTGTTGTCTTGGCTTCTATTTATACCTGTAATTTCGGCCGGTCACAACGACAATGACGCTTTCCCGGGAGTCACTCACGTACTTCGTGAGGGCCGGCCTCATACACAGCACTGACAACAACGCCTTCATTTCCTCAGTGCAATGCATTCTCGTTATTGTTTGGCATGGGTATCCAATGAATCTGAATCTTGCAGGCCAGGAATTGAAGATTTGCGATTCAATTGAAAAGACTTTGGACGGCTTAACAGATAAAGATGTAAATTAAAAAAGAATAAAATAATATATACTTTTTAAATTTTTTCGCATTTTACTTCTTTAAATATTTGCCACCACTAAAGGCACCACAATGCCCCCTTTGCCACGATACGCATTACTCCCGCCTTTGCCATGGTTCGCATCACTCACGTCGTTTCAAGACACTGAACACGACCACGCCCAGTAAGCAGTCGACTGCCGTTTACCAAGTACGCAGGCGTCCAATTGCTGCGAAATAAAGGCATCGTGGTCGCATTTGCCGCCATTAGCCATAAACGTCGCTTCTAATCGTAGGCTAATGTCGGTACGACAACCACGCCTTTATTTCTAAGGCCTACGTCATCAGGTTTGACAAAACCTTGGAAAACTAGAGGAGCCGGTCGGCGTTATCTGCACGGCGATATTATGCCTTTACTTGGAAAATACGCACAACTCTACCACAATCATGTAGTCTCGTGGCTCTATTACAGCGGTGGCTTGGTGAGATGTCACATTAGTGAAGCTTCCTCACTCGGGATCCTACATGTTTTCTCAATATTTTTGCTCCAAAAATTGGCCTCAGGAGCACAAACAAAGCACTGTTACCGACTCTCTTAGTTACCTTCTGCTTGACTTTAGAATTGTATAGCACGTTCTCCTAAGAGATATTCCATTTTCTCAACCATTGCACCCCTAAAAATACCAACCACGATCTCACAAGTCTTCAAGAACTACGTTAGAGAATTTTTCTTGCCTTGAGATATGCAAGCTATGAGTGTATGTAATCAATTGTCACAAGGCTTTTACTTTTAAAGGTAATAAATCACATTCACATAATAACATTGAGTAAGATGTTTGCATCTACACCTTTAAGTCATTAAGAAGAAAAGTTTAAGTTTTAGCATTGAGTCCAAATTTCCAAATAACACATCCATATAAGACAGTAGGGTAAATTATAGTTTCAAAAATTTGTTTTCTAACCTTCCAAACCTAGAGTCCCAAATCCTTGTACTTGTTTTTGAAAGCATATAAGGCTTCAAAACATCCTGGTATTTTTTTTCTTTGATGCAATTCCCCCATATGTAGATGTCTATATAAATTAGACTTAAATATTTAAAAGAATCTACTATTTGCATAATAGTAACTGCAAAATGGAAGTTATAATAGGTATTTTTTATATCCAAGATCATCAATTTGGTTTTATCTACATTCACTTAAAGATTAAATAAATGGCAATAATTTTCTAAAATTTGCAACATATTTTACATACTTATGCGATAGTGGTGATCAAGGGAGCATCATCTGCATATAAAAGAAGGGTCACTACTTGGGATCTAATTTTGATAATATGAATATCTTGCCTATTGGACAACCATTCTTACTTTCATCAAATAAAGATACTAAAAAGAGTTGAAGAAAGTAGACAATCATGCTTAACTCTAATTTTGCTCTAAAATTAAAATTTTTTCTTTAAATTATTCTCTATAATTTGAATAATTAATTTTGCATACAATCTTTGAATTGTTGCAATAAAATCTAAAGGAAGGCTAATTTTACGTAAGCATAACCATAGTTTTGTACAGATCATTGAATCATATTCTTTTGCAAAATCAATAAAATAAATAAAAAACTTTTTTATTAGGAATTTTTGCAAATTTCATGTAGTGCCTAAGAGTAACTAAGTGGTCAATAGTAAAGTGATTTTGTTTGAAACCTGCTTCACACCTTGTACTAACCTAACTACCTTCAGCTCAAGTACTAATTCTCTTTTCTAGCAAAGCATACAATGAAAATATTACTCACAACAATCATTTGATAATTGTTCAAATTATTTTTATCTCTTTTTATATAACAAGATAGCTTTACTAGTTTTCTAATATTTATTTAATCCTTTCTCTATTATTGAATTTAATTTGTGTCAAATTTCTCTATGAATAGCATATGATACCCACTTTAATAATTCTGCATATAAACTATCGAAATTTATAGCTTTGCTAAATGCTAGCTTTTTAATACGCTCTTTGACTTCATCAAGAGTAAATTAGAGAGGTGCTTGTTGTATAATAGTAGTAGAATTATAATCTTCTTTTGTAAATAACTTTTTATTAAATGAGTAAATATCTAGAGAAGAAAAATTAAATGATGAAGAGGCTTTGTGATAAACACATTGTCAAAATGGTTTCTTTTAATAGGTAAGCAAAATATTCTTACTGTTCTATAATAAATTTTCTTCTCTTGGTTCTAATTAAGTTTTTATATGCTTTAACTAAACACTAAACTTTTTTTGTGACTCTTATTTGCATTCTTAATATTATGCCTAGCCTACATACAATCTAATGAGTCACATTTTCTTAGGTCCCGTTAACAAGGCCCCGTTGACATGATTGTGTCAACGTGGAATTTGATGAGTTGAAGTGGCCTCATTGACACAGTGTCTATTTTTGCCTATAAATATGTGCTCACTTGTTGTTTTTATGGCATCTTTTGTCATAGTTGAAGTGAAGCTCTTGCAAATTTTTTTCTTGAAAGTTAGAATATTATTCTAAGTACTCGCAGGAGGAGTCAAAGAGTGTACAAATCTTTATTTGAGCATTGTTGTACCTGAGCATGACAATGCATGTGGCAATAAAGATGAGCTTTCTGATAAACCTTGTAGCACTTTGAAATAGATTAATTGTTTATTTCTACATTTAATGTTTTATTTAATTTCCTTTAATGCTTTAAGTAATTAAGATAAACTAAATATTAATTAATTAAGCACATAAGTACAACCACTTCAAACATACACTTGGTGCTTGGTAATCCTAGTAACGCTTAACATTTGATAACCTAGTAGCGTTAAATGTCTCTAGGATGTGTACAATAAGTGGAAATAGATGATTATGTTAGAATTAGTTAGGTATAGCTAGTTAGATCAAATTAGCAATTTAATTATTCTATTTTATACAATATTATGTACCCTTATGCAACATAAAACATAAAACATAAAAATGATTAAAATCATATGCCTCAGTTACACTTAACCATATGCATTTTACAAGTGTAATTGGGAAGACAATGATTTGTAATGGTTAGGTTTAGTTCCTAGAGACCAGTGTACTTAGAAGGCTATAAGTCCATGAAATTCAATTGGATCATGCATGAACACTTAGTGATTCGTATGGTTGGGCATAGGATCTACTTGATGCTCATCATTAGCACCATTTCTAGGGACTTGTAGTTTGATATGTGTGCTATCTAGGACTCAGTGAACATTGTTTAAGATCGTTGGAATAAACCCTAAGGTCAAAATCATTTGAAAATAATAATAATTATAACTATAATTTAAGCACACTAAATTATTTCTTTAATCCAAAATGTCTTCTTCTCACAGGCATGATGAATCAAAATTGCTAGTGTCCCAAGAATTCAAAGTGATGTACACTCATGCAAATGAGTTTGTACTTGATTTCACCTTCATCCTACATTAGGATGAGCAGTTGCAGTGGAGAGATATGGAGGGCAACGTTGTGTTTCCTCCCAATCGATCTATTCTTGGGATGCTGCTCCAAACTCTTAAGAGGTTGGGCATCCAGGATCTCCATGATGAATATGTTGTGTAAGACCATGACTATAGGGACTACCATCCCATAGAAACATAATGTAAATGAGATTAGCACTAGGAGAAGTGCCACGAAGCTATGAAGGGGAAACCTTTCACTATCCTCTTGTTCTTGCTAAACTAAAATGACACCCTCTATCTAGGGGTTCTCAACATAAAGATTCTCCACCCCTTAACTTTAGTGAAGGGGCCTTGAACTTGAATCTACAGTCCACTATCAACAATCCGAGTTTAGGCAAAAGTAGGAGTTAAGGCAAGAGCTCAGGTAAGCATCATGATGATAGTAAACCAGATGATTGTGGTCGTGATAAGTGAAGAGGGGGTGGCAGACACCATGGTGGTGGTAGTTCTCCTCCCTCTTCACCCTCTTCATCTACATCTTCTTCTTCCTCCTCTAACTCTAATCGAAACTGCAGGGAATAGAATTACGATGAAGGTGAACGATGAGATAATGATCATAGAACTTGCCATGAATGAAGGGGCAGCAGGGGACATCATAGGCGTTAGTGAAATCATGACAATGATGAACCTTTATTGGCAGCTCAAAGCATGTTGAACATTGTAGTGGTAGTTAGAATTCCAACTAGGCATGTGAAAGATAGCAGAATAAAAAGCTTGAATATGAACAATATCCCCAGATTTGAAGGGGGATATAACTTAGATCCACAAACCCATCTTCAATCTTTTCATGATGATTGTGCCTTGCAGAACATAGAAAATGACTACCAGAAACTTAACTTATTCCCCAGGACACTCATAAAAGAAGCATAAAGTTGGTACTGCCTCTTAGAGCTAGAATTAATTCACAGATAGAGTACAATGCTTGAGTTGTTTAATGAAAAATATCATACATACTCTAGAGTGTCCAATTTGAGAAAGAAAATCCAAAGCTAGTGACAAAGAACACATGAACCCTTGGATGTAGCCATGTATAGGTATTATTCCCTTTTCCATAGATGCCCTAGCCATGGTTATTCTTAGTGGGAGTAACTTTGCCATATCATAGATGGGCTCTAATTAGAAATGAGGAGAACTCTTGGGGTCTATGCCTAACGGAGACTATCAAAATGAAGAGCCCATAAGATTTAATGGTTGATTGAGTAGGCTGCAAAAAAAGAAGGTGAGTTGAGAAAATTTAAGAGTGCTAAGGAGTATAACCAAGATCCTTTTATCAGAAAAAGGGAGGTTCGATTATGTGATAGCGAGGGGAAGGTACCACTTGATGAAGTAGTGTAGCAAAAAACCTTACCCATTCAAAAATATATGTCGAAAATTTTGGTTAAGTTTGACAAAATATGGAAATATTTAGATGAAGAATTTCAAACTACTTTGAAAATTACACAAGAATCCAAAGAACAAGGTGGTGATCATGATCGCCAGAGAAGAAAACAAGCTGAACGTGCCTACCAAAGGGATAAGGGTAAAGCTATAGTAGTAGAAGAGGTTGTGGAGTCATAATCAAATGTGGATGGTGGGTGCAACATATACCAATATGAACATCCTAAGGGATGTTATCCTATTGTGTCACACTTACAAGAATCTAGGCTGCATGCTCTAAATCCTGAACTAGCACAAAGCAAAGCATTCAAAAGTTTTCCTTATCCTCAAGGCAACCTAATGTAGTTCTACCAATAACAACAAGCTTATTATCCAAGTGGAGCTCCACCACAACCATACAAGTAGTACCATTAGTGGCAGCACCCATAGTCATGGGGGATACACCACTAAGGCAGCAGTACCCTTACAGGTAGCTAGATCCACATGGCTACTATGTTTAGCAACCCATGTCTCTGCATGACTCTTCTGGTCACACTTCTTTCCAGCATTACTACTACCCTTAAAAATATTACATAACTCATTCTCCATCTCCTAGAGGGGAATCCCCATATCTTTATCATCCTTTTCATCCTTCCACACATGTTCCTCCATCCTCAATCCAATTACTGCATGCTCCATTCATGCAAGGTGAAATTCCCATGTACTTGCAACAATGTTACGTTACTAGGTCTATTAACTTACAACCAACTCCTCAGCTGAGTGGTTTGAAATCCAAATACCCTAAAAGACCATTCTTCCAAACTAATAGTCCACAAAGCCCTCACCAACTTATGCAGATGATCACCCTGTGTCTCCTTCATCCTCTACATTGATTCCCTTCGATAGCCCTTCAAACTAAATTCCTCTCAAGATCCACATAGTCATGTTAACCCACGTTGTATCTAATTTGATCAAGGCTGGCAACCTTCCTAGGAAAAGAGCTAATCCTAGAAGTCCTCTCATCCACTTGCAAATTGTAGAAAATGAGCCATGCAAGGATCTCCTCAATTTAGGTTCTAGTATTAATATGATTTTTCATGAAATGTACAATTCCTGGAACCTGCCTCCACTAAAAAGGAGCAATATCAGTTTAGAATTAGTAGATTAGTTCATGACTATTTCCTTGGGATTAGTGGAGGAAATTGTGACCACTATTTATGGGTGATCATATCTTACCAATTTCATGGTGATCAAAGTTGAAAATTACAAGGAGGACTTCCCAATCAAAGAGGCATCAAACATCTTTCCCTAGAGATTTTCAAGGAAAATGTATTTGGAAATTTTGAGAAGAAGAGAGTTCCATGCATTATGTACAATGATACTGGGTGCAACTATGTGCAGAAAATCTAGTCTATCAAAAGAACAACAATCAAAGCATGTAGATAGTGTGCAGATGAATCTAAAATCCAAAAGTGCTTGTACGCAGCAGCCACAAAATAGGAGGGCACCTAGTGGCGGACAACTGATTCTGAAAGTAGCACACTTTGCATGGAACCTATTGAGAGCCTAAATTTTATCTATGTTGAAGGCATGGATGAATTAGAGAAAGTTCATTGTGAACTCTCCAATGATGGACCTAATGATATCATTTGGGGAGAGTTGGAAATCCTAGATAGTTGTAAACAGGAGCCCTTAGAGTTAAAAACTCTACCTATTGACATGGAATATGCATTTATGAAAAATAGCTAGTTATAATCAATGTTAACTAAAACACCATAAAATCTAGACTATGGAATCCCGACTACAAATTTTGGCTAAGTGTTAAGACTACACTCTCCCCCAAATGGGAGCATAGTTAGCCTCTCATGGAGAGTGTACTCAGTAGAAGGCTAGTTTTTGAAAATTTTGCTAAGTTTCAAGACTACACTCTCCCTAGTTGAGAGTGTAGTCAGCCTCTTATAGATAGCATAGTAAGTAGGAAGGCCAGTTTTGCAAATTTTTTCTAAGTGTTGACACTATGCTCTCCTTAGATGGGAGCGTAGTCAACCTCTCGTGAAGAGTGTAGTTAGCCTCTAGTAGAGAGCGTAGTCAGTCGGAAGGCTAGTTTTGCAAATTTTTTCTAAGTGTTGACACTACGCTCGATCCCAGTTGAGAGCATAGTAAGCAAGAAGGTCAATTTTTCAAATTTTTTCTAAGTATTGACACTATGCTTGACCCTAATTAAGAGCATAGTCGGCCTCTTGTAGAGAGTGTAGTTAGGAGATGGCTAGTTTTGCAAATTTTTTTAAGTGTTGAGAGTATGCTCTCCCCTAGTTAAGAGCATAGTCAACCTCTTATGGAGAGCATATCAGTAGAAGGCCAATTTTCTCAAATTTTACAAAGTGTCAAGACTATGCTTGACCCTAGTTGAGAGTGTAGTTAGGCTCTTGTAGAGAAAATAGTTGAATGAAAATGAGTTTTCACAAGTTTTGGTAAGTCTTGGGACTACACTCATCCCCAATTGGAAGCATAATCAACTTCTCATGGAGAGCATAGTTTGCAAAAAATCCATTTTTCTCATAAATTTTACCAGCATTGAGACTATGCTCTCCCCCAACCTAGAGCGTAGTTAGCCTCTTGTAAAGAGCATAATTACCTAGAATATTCTTTAGAAACCTTCACAATGTAGCAACGATGCTCAGCTCAGCTTTAGAATGCAGTCAACTCACCCTCAACAAGTGTAGTCAACAAAATGCTTCTTTCTTATATTCCCTTTGCCCCAAAATTGTAACTACATTTGACCCCACGCAAGAGCATGGAAAGCGTAGTCCCATAGAGCATAGTCTCTGGATTTCATTTTTTAGGTACCCTATGGTCTTCTCAGCACACACATATGATTGCTAGCATAGTCACAGTCTTGTAGAGTCTAGTAGAGCATAACAAGGCACAACACCACCAGCACCATTGTTACACCACATGAATAGTGACTACGCTGAGTGTAGTCCCAACCATCCCCTTCACCATGTGGTAGTCATCCCACATTTTTTGCTAACCCTAAACCTATAAATACTTGTGCCCTAAACGTTTTTAGGGTTGGTAAATCTAAGAAGTACCTAAGAGAAAACCAAAGGCATAGTGACGAACTAGCGAACAAGTGAAGTGGTAGACCACCAACAAAACACTGAATCCAAAAGTACACCATGGTAGCCAACCTAGTAGACATAGAAACTTCAGCAGAACACTAGTTTTCATAGATAAACACCCCAAGGACTATGACTACATTGTCCACTTATGCCTACTGTACACTATGTACCTTGTTCTAATCTCCTTTTGGTGTAACTACATTCAACCTCATTTGGGATGGTATTCCACTTCTCTCTCTCTCTTTCTTTACATTCTTAAATGGTGGTAGGCTCCATGTTTGGTATGTGTTGTAGAAGATTAAATTGATTTTTGAATCTAAGTTTAGTAGAATGTTGCATGGTATATTCCTAGCTACCCATTAATAGATTAAAGGACTCCTAGGTCAATTTGCTTTTGCGAGAGTGGCCCTACCTTGATCCAATCAATAACAACTATAGTGAGCATGATAGTCTATATTTTTAGACTTGATGATGATTGAAGCTTGTTAAGAGTGAGAAGACCTATTTTAGAAGAAGATGGTCTTGATAAAGCTCTATTTTGCCAACCTTCCTTGGACTTGTCCTAAAGAAAGGATGTTTCTTTGTTTTGCCTTTAGCATTGCTAGTGAGATCTTCTATTCATACATTTACTACCATTGTAGCCTTATTTTACTATAGCTATGATGGTAGTTCACCCTACATTATCAGTGGTGGCATTGGTGGCAAGGGATTTGGATTGGGATTTGAGAGATTACCTGCTTATGAATGCATGTGAGGGTTTAGATTAGTCCTTAGTGGCATTAGATGATGGTATTCTGGTGCATCATATTATGGATTTTGAATAGTGGCATTTGTTGGTGAGATCAGACACTAGACATAATATCCATAAGGATTAAATTTTTGGTATGGGTACTGTTGGTGTAGCAGTCGCATGGCCCATGGTTGCAGTTGTTGCCACTACTAATGATAGTGCTATTGTAGTTGTCATAAGGCTCCACTAGGATAGTATGTTGGTTGAGGTTATGGTCTATAGTTACCTTGAGGATAAGGTAGTTGTTTTAGCATCTAATTTTAAACAAATCATGGGTTAAGTGAATATGCCCTAGTTTCTTGCAAATGTATCATGAATGGACAACATCCCTTAGGATGTTCATACTAGCATATAGTGCAACCTTCATCATCTATGGAGTTGGTGTATGAGTACCCAGCTATTCAAGCAACTTTGCTCTTTTATCCAAATTCCTTCTTCTTCTTTTTGTTTATGTCTCTATTAAGTGCTTGTTTTACTTTCTTCTTCATAATCTTTAGTGCTATTCTACATTGTTCATTTACTAAATCCCACATTTTCATTACCTGTGCTACTACATCAACAATAGATTTTTGTATTGGTAGCATCTCTTTCCTGATGACTTGATCCAAGGTTTCTTCCTCTTGGGTATCACATACCCATGCCTCTCTTTTTCAAATTGATGGATTCCTATTATATTCTTTAGTTGATTCCCTTTTTCTAAGTTCTCCTTCTTCTTTTACAACTTGATCGATAAGTCTTTGAATTTGATGGATGATTAATTTTGATAGTCTTCCTTAGGCATAAACCCCAAGGATCTCTCTTGTTTTGCTTCTTAGCCCATCTATGATGTGCTTTAGCTGATCCTTTGATGAAAATCCATGGCCTGAGCATCTATGTAATAGTGAATAATATCTACCTATTGCTACATCAAGGGTCTCATGAGTCCCTTGTTTCCAAGTCTAGATTTGCTTTCTTAGGTTTGACACTTGTGAATGTGTCTAATATTTTCCATTAAAAATTTCAAGCATGGTACTCCAACATTTGATGAATTCAGGTTCCAGTGACTTGACCAGCATTTTGCTTCCTTCACAAGTGTTCTAGGAAATATCTTCAATTTCTACCAATCACTTGCTATGTTTTGAGGTGCATAGGCATCATGGAATGCTTGAAAGTGATGTTGAGGATTAGTGTTATAACATCCTTAAAATCTATGCATGTTGTTCATATCTAGCCTTTTAATTCAACTATCTCACACATGTTTGGTTGGTATGTAGACTAATTCTTGAATGTTGATCATGTTCTAGGTTGCCATAAGGGGTTCATTATGATGATCATGTTCATAGGCTTTGTGGTAGCAGTGACCCCTTTTATGCATGTATTTCTTGATCCTCTCTTCTATTTTTGTGCCTTCTTCTTTCATACTCCTAATCTTTTAAATTAGAATACCTTGAGTATTAGTCATGGTGACCATGAGCTCTTCTCTATTTCCTATCAAAGTCTCAGTACTTGTGTTGTCTCCTATCATAGGCCTTTGATGATTATGATGAAGCAAAGGAGGTAGCAAGAGAAAGGTGTTGGCTAGTTCTTCTTTCATGACTCTTGTGAGTTTCCTTGTAGGACTTAGCAAGATCCCTTGGCCTAGAGTCCCGCTTGTATCTTAAGTCAGTAGCCTCCCCCTTGTGTGGCTCTACCAAAGTAGAGTGAAGTTAGGCTTTGATAGTTCTTCTACTCTGATGATAGGTATCTTTGATGACTCCTCATGCTTCTAGTGGAGTTGTTCCAAAATGAACTTATCAACATCAAGCTCTTCTATGATAACAGATGTATTAGTTTGCTTCCCTTTGGTATGAGCATGTTTAATTTCCATAGTGGCATCTCTTTTTACGTACTTCCTTGTAGGTTCATAGCATCTAGTCATGTGTTGAGTCACATGGTATCCTTCTTGAATTTGGTCCAAGTGAATTCCTCTTAGAGCAATTTTTAGCATATTTAGTGCTACATGTGTGGGAGGCAAGACTATGTTGCCTTGCATATCTCTCCACCTCATTTTTTTGTTTTGATGGAATATGAAGGTGAATTTTGGATGTTATGGATGAGTTTGAGCATAAGTAATACATGTTTGTAGTGGCATTCTCTAGTCTTCTTCATCACTAATTCTATCACTACTCCTTCTTGTTTCCTTGGTAGGTGATAATTGATCATTATGTGAAGCCATGTTATCATTTTCTAATGGCTTATGTTAAGCATGCTTTATATTAAAGTTGTGATGATTAGAGTTAGGTTCTGATAGAAATTTTTTTGGAAAATTAATTACTTAGTATAACAATGACTTATCCTTGGCAACGACACCAATGATGAGTGGTGGAGTATCCAACACCCAACCATACAAGATATGAGTGTTCATGCACAATCCTGGTCAAACTCTATAGATAAGGTAATGTGAGTATACCAGTAATTAGTTAGCATTTGCGATAATTGTCTTCCCACATGAGCTAGTAAAATTAGTGTGTATGGTTTAACTCATGATGAGGTATACAATATTAATGTTGTATTGGCCATTAAGCTCCTAGTAAGCATGAAGTGAAAGTAAGGGTTTCTAAATCTAAGTAACAATAAAAAAAATCTAAACTAGCCTATGCGATGAGCAACCAGTACTAATCTTTCAATCACACCTTGGACTTCAGGAAACTATTACTAGGATTACCAAGTACTACACTAGTAGACGTACCAAGTGATACTACTACTGGGTTACCAAGTAGTCACACTTATGTGCTTAAGATCAATCGTACTCATTCCACTTAATGACATTAAAAGTAAATTGTAAGTAATTGTAAACATTAACTATGAAAATAGTAAATAATAAACTAATTAAAAATAGAAATAAAACTAAGTGTTATTGCAATGATGTAGAGTAATCTCAATCTTTATTGTCAATCATGCATTGTGTTCAAGTACATCACACTCAAATAAAGATTCTATTCTGTTACAAAACATCATACTACAGGCACACACTACTAAGTATTGAATTTAAGAAAACAAATTGAAAGAGTTCTATTACTAGGGTATCAAATCTACTATAGATCCATGCATCCAAGTGTTGCTTATATAGGTTGGCACACATCTTGCAATATCTTTTATACTATAACGTATGGTGAGGTACGATAACATATCTACAACATCATAGATATAATATCATAACTATGATATCAATGGCTCAAAATTTTTGGATTTATCACTCTTCAACATTTAGTTTTGACAAAGATGAATGTAGGTATAGAGGTAGAGCTCCACTATGGGGTCAACATAAAGATAGAAATCAAACCCAAGGGCAAAATCAAAGACATCAAAATGAGCATAGACAAGATCATCATAATCAAACAAATAGAAATACAAATTCTCATCATGACATGTTTGATGAAGATGAACCCTTGTTGGCTACTAGGGACCTAGCATAGATTAAGGAGGTAGTTCAAATACCCCAAAGGCACCAAAGGGATAGCCACATTAAATGGCTTGATTTGGATAACATTCCTAAATTTAGGGGAGGCTATAATTCTAATCCAAAACCTCACTTACAAGCCTTCCACGATGCCTGCACCTTGAAAAATGTTGAACATAAGTGGAAAAAGCTTAAGCTTTTTCCTAGGACACTAATAGACAAAGCTAAAAGTTGGTATAGATTATTGAAACTAGATTCAATCCATTGGTGGTTCATGATGCTAGAACTATTTAACAAAAAATACCAGACCTATATGATAGTGTCCAACGTAAGAAAATAAATCCAAGGATGGAAAAAAAAACAACATGAATCCTTCGATGTGGCCTTGAATAGATACTATTCTCTACTCCATAGATGTCTTAGCCATGATTTCTCTCGAAAAGAGTAACTTTTTCACATAATAGATGGGCTTCATAATCAAATAAGGGAGACCCTTGGGATTTATGTCCAAGGTTAGTTATATGAACTAAAAGTGCATCAAATAAAAAGGCTAATTGAGTAAGTGGAAAAAGAAGAAGGAGAGCTATGTAAATGAGCAAATGTAGAGGAATATAACTGGGACCTAACTCTTTAAAAGAAGAGGATCATCATCTATGATGAGGAAAAAGAGATAGTTCTTAATGAGGTGATCTCACAAGAAACCTTACCAATAAAAAGACCTATCGATGAGCTTGAAGCAAGGCTAGATAAGGTGTGTGAATTGATGAATGACAAAGTTACAAATTACGTACAAATTCTAGAGGAGAGAGTAATGCAAAACAAATCGAGAGATCAAAACAAAAGGAGGAAAAATAATTAAGAAATAAGTAAGAACACTTACGATAAAAAGGAAAAAGGACTATAGAAGAAGAGGGTATAGACTCAACCACATAAGAGGATGATAGATGTGACATCTGCCTATATGACCATTCAAAAAGGCTATTGCCTAGTCATGTTACATCTACATGAGGATTGGTTTGCTTTGAATCCTAAGTTTGTACAAAATAAAATGCCTAGAAAATTACCTTACAAGGTAATTATAGACAGTTTCAAAACCACCTATACTATCTTAGGGGGACTTCTTATTAGCCTCAAAACCATTATCAAACACAATGGAAAAACCCACAGTTGTGGGGAAGGCCATCATCAAACCAACACTACCCTTGCTACCAACAAGACCCATATAGATATTATGTTCAACAACCTATTTCGATGATTGGTTCTACTTCCTCTACCTCACATCATTGTTACCACTCTTCTGAATATCATGAATCCACAAATTTTTTTGAAGGGTCACCACCTCATGCCTCTCATCCTTTGTCATATCCTCAATATTCTCATACATCCATCCATCATATGTCACCACCAAAAACACAAGAAGGTTTGGAACCACAACATCAATGAAAGAATGTCACTTGTGCTGTGATCATACATGGAAATGATAATACTAGTAGATCATAACCACAACCACATAAACCCTCTTTCTTTAGGATAGTTCCTCACATGGGCATAAAACTTGTAGACCTACTAACACATCAAAACCAACACAAGGCCAATTTGGTACACCATCCTTCCTTGCTAGAATGATGTCTTCTAATCATATGTAAAAGCCAACAACCATTACCACTTCAACCCGAGACATAAATGATAAACCTATCACTATGGAGAGATAGAAGAATCCATGCATCACTACTAATAATAATGGGTGTAGTTGTGGGACAAAGGTTGAAAATATTAACACAATCCTTGTACCAACCAAGCATAAAGTTCAAAAACAAGTGTGTGATCAAAAATCAGTTTGTGTAGTAGCCACTAAACTAAAAGACATCCAGTGGCTTGGAAATGAGAATATAAAAGTCTTTCAAAGATGCATGGAACCAACCAATCCACTTATTAGCTCTCATCCTATCTTTACGCTTAGTCATGGGGGAGATGGCCCATCCTAAATCAAGAACCAATAAGTGTTTTGCACCTTTTTTATTTTACAATTTTTTATCATTTTCTTATTTCTTCCAAAATTTTTGATTCTTCATATGTTTTCCATTTCTTAATATTTTTATTTTCTTTATATTTTTCTCCTGAGTCACTTTCTTTATGTTTATGAATGCATTTTATTTTTTTGTTTATAATATTACCAAGTCATGATGTAGAAGTCAACGCTATGTGTTGGGTTTATGTTCTATGCTATCAAGATGATTAAGTATGTAATTATATAAATAAGTGAGACCACCTCATCCATCTATCCAATTCTTTGAATAAAAAGGTCTTTATCATGAAAGTAATTTGATTCTTCCTTCATGAAACTAAAATCAATCAATGATCATTACACCTTGAGGAAAGAGGAAATGACCAAGTGAAAATGGCAAAGAGTGTGACCTTAAGGGGACTTGTTAGATTCTCTCATTGACTTCCTTAATGTGGTTTATGACTCCTTGTGGAACATATCCTCACTCCTATTTTCAACCAATAATAAGAAGTTAAAATTCTTTGCATGGTGTGGTTCCAATCCAAAATTATAAAAATATAAAATTAAAAAAAAATAAGATAAAATAAAAATAATAATAGTTATGGGGCTAGAGAGACATGTTACCCATGCCTAAAGGCTCCCCTCTAATTAAGGCCCTCCATTTCTTCTTCTTTTTTTGGAATGATGATTTTTCTTTGTGGTGGTTGTGGACTCATGATGGTCAGCAGAAAGGAACACATTAATGCGATGTCACTATTCATGATATGGACCTGGTCTAAACTTAGACGGATATGTATGCTAATAATTTTAATCATATTTGTCACAAGAACCTATTGTAGACATGGTAAAGCACCTTTCATCATGATCTTTGCAATTCTTTTTCATCCCATTAATTCACCCCATTGCTACATATGATTATGAGGATTTTGGTTTTATATAGTACAGTGCAACATCCCAACCAAGGTAGTTATGTGTTGTTTGAAAAAAAGACATGATCTACATTTAACTTCTATGATGCTCATAGACATCTTTAGAAGTGGTTGTGCAAGGGCATTATGTCAAGAGACTGCTTTGGGGAGGACTCACTTGCATAAATTTTGTTGATCATGGCTTTGAACTAACCTTCACATCTTCCAGAATATTAGTGATAATTTCTTTGAATTTATGCATGCTTTTTGGGACTACTTTTCATCAATTTTATTTCATCTTTGTTTGTTCAAGGTGTTTTTGAAACATAAATCTCTCACATAAATAAGAGCTCAAAAACACCATGAACAAAAAAATATAGAACAAACTTGACTAAGAGGGTATATCTAAATTGGGTAAGTGGTAGAGAAATAGAAGAGGGATGAGTGATTCCACTTTTAGTTATCTTGTTACCTTGTATAGTAGTTAGGATTGGTTAACATCATCTTCTTTAAAATCATCTTGGCCAATTGATATATATATATTCTAAGCTAGTGGAGCAGTTTCATGGGCTATGAGTAGAATTTAATTATTTTTTTTTAAGTTTTAAAGTTATTAATTAACATTATAAAGGACATTGTTATAAATGTTCAAGTTAAAATATTATTAGAACTAATTAAATGACATTACTATTTGCATACCAAATAATAAATATTGACAAACATAAATGGGTAGAAATAAGAGTTTATATATTTTGTATATGTTGATGAAGGAATACATTACATAATTATTGCAACAAACATTACATAGGTGTAGAATAGAATTGAGCAAATGGCAAAATATAGTGATAAGTGTGAAATCAATATGCCTAATTTTCAAATTAAGCAAAATGATTTTCCTATGCAATTCTACTATGGAGATGTTTAGCATTTGAAATCCTTTTATATCTCTAGATGAATTTTCAAAGAGTCAATGGTCTTAACTCTAGATAATGCAACAAATGTTAGACCTGTAACTTCTCTTGAACCAATGTCCATAGTAGCCTTTTCTAGTATTATTCCTTGACATTTATGAATAATCATGGTCCATGCCAACTATAATGGTAACTAACATGATGCTCCTCGAACCACAAGTACAATTAGCACATGATGAGAATTACCATTATCAAAGGAAAATTCAATGTAGGAGTCTAAATTAACAACAACATATGATGGTAATGTAGGTGGTTGTTTACCTGGATAATACATAATACTATGAACCATGCCAAGTGCATCATTCACCAATCCTACTGCAAGCCAAAGTTTAACTATGAGAAGAACCCTTATATCTTTACATATGAGTAGAGATCACTTGATATCATTGTCATCATCATCTAAGATTCTGAATCCATGGGGATCTATATTTGCTATACACACAATAATAGGTCTCTACATTTTTTGCAACATTTTCTTATTGTGTGATTGGACTTTATTCTTTAAATCATACAAATGCATTGATTCTTCAAAACCATCTAATCCACTCAAAGTGGATGGAAGATTCATTCAATTAGCCAAGAAATTATTGTCTTCATCATGGATTTTTCCTTCTTTGATATGCATTAATACTTTCCTTAATCGTTGTTGTTGAGGATTAGTTCCAGAGTGATGATAAACTACATCTAAAACAACAAAGTTATCAAATGATTGTCAAACCCCTACAATATCTAGATTCCTAGATGCATAAGGCACAACATCAAGCACAAGAGGAACCTAACCCAAATCACCTAATTGTATAATTGATATTCCTTCAAAAACTTCATTGTGATGCTCAAGAAAAATTCCTCTTACTTTTCCATCAATGCTCTGTAGTAATCTTCCTCCGACAGAACTCATTTCATCAATTATTATATATGTAACCTAGGAAAGTTAATGCTATATACTTATCTTTGCAAAGAAAGAGAGTTCTTTGTATGCACCTATTCCAATGCTCAAACTGGAATGAATGGTTGCTACATTAGTGTTAAATGTAGTAGTTCTTATGGGTGCCATGATAAGTAAAGCATCATGTTCTCATGGCAATATTTTATGAAAGCATTATGAAGCATGCCTATGAGAAATGACTTTCTCATACTAGTCGTTCCCTGGATAGTCATTTGTAAAGGGAAACAATTTCATTCATTGACTATGAAAACATAATGTGCCTATAATTTTATAATAGCATTTCTTTTTCTTTACATCTAGCTTATCAGAATCATAGTTATTGTTGTCATAGTCAATGATAATCATGGACTAAGATGATCTATTACTAGCAATAAAGCTTGTAGTGAACTTTGCAACATCCTCTCCTAGATATTATAATGTCTAGTCATGCATGCTATCAACATCCCGTAGGTCAAGCATATATAATTTTGTTCGCTAAAAATGACTTGTTGGTAATAGATGAAAATTGAGGATTTCAAAATCATATTCTTTATGATCCTACACCTAGGGAGTTACATCTACAAATTGTCTTTCTTCCTCTAAAGCTCATTGGAATTCTTCTTCAATATTAATCTTTAATGCTACATATATATGTTGAATGAACAACCACTTCATTTCAATCTCCTCATCGTTAGAACCAATATCTTGCTTCACATCTCTAAATAGATAATGCAACAAAAACATTGCCCAATAGTATTTAATCCATTTTTGTTTCCCTTACTTCAGTGGGATGAAAAACATGGGATAATATTTCACAATAGCATTTGGCTTTGGGTGACACAAGTTCTAATTTGGGCTATTCTTATTCTTCAGGTTGTAATTATACTCTCTAAAATCCTATAGCTATGACATCTCATCCCCAGATGTCATGGAAAACATTAACTATATGACATATTAGACATTATGCATACAAAGAAAATATACCAGATGTGAAATATAAGTGATATTAGACATTATGTATAAAGGAAATAATAGGAAAAATTTAGAAAGAGAAAGAAAAGAATGCTTTATTGATATAGAATAGTGTATTCGAATCATGCTCTAAGAGTGTTCCTTGGGGTTTTATTCCTTTGCCATCTATCCCTTAGAGGAAATCTAGCACTGCCACCATGGTTAGGCCTATAACCTAGCTAGAAGGAATGGCCAATCCACTTCTTGTCTTGCTTCACGTGGCTTATTGTAACTTGCCTATATTGACTCTGCCACCCCATGACTTGCCTGTACTGGCTCCACCATTCCATGCTAGCATGACCTCTAACCCCAAGTATAAATACCTTAGGTCAAACCCCCAAAGGTTACCTTAAGAGACACATCCATTATTACAATGCACCCTTTCAAGTCTTAATCACAACTATACTTTCAAGTCTTATTAAGATAATAATAACATTTCTTGTGAAGAGACACTATCCTCATTAGTTAGTAGCATCATTTGGGAATGGGGATGTGATAATCTACCCCCCTTAGGTTTTGTTCATCCTCGAACAAATCCACATTCCCTAAATTTTTCTAGCTCAAATGCTTTCTTTCATGCTCTTGTGCTGTAATTGATTTCCCCTTTGAACTTTGATGAGTGGCGAGGTACCCCTACACTCAACCATACGAATATGAGCATTAGACACATGATCTGGTCGAACTCCGTAGACTAAGTGCCTACACACCTTATGGAACACTTAAGGTTAATCATTCGTTGTCTTCCCAGAATTACTTGTAGTTTTCACGGTTGTATGGTTAAGTAAGTCTAAGGTATATGATTTTTATATCTTTTATGTTTATCTCCTATTCTAATGAGGTGAAGGGTGAAGAGACTAATTAACTAACTTTAACTAACTAACTAAGCCTTAACTAACCTAGCAATAGCATTCGTTCCCACTTACCGTTCACACCTTCAACCAATGCAACCTTGGTTACCAAACGCTAGTCATTGTTGGGATCACCAAGCGTAACGCATGTGCTCGAAGTAGTCATACTGAATGCACTTAACTATAGGAGAAGGGTTGAGAGAGATTTAATTAACTAGTAAATCATTTGAATGATAAACAATAAATAATAGTAAGTAAAGTCCTATTTAGCCTAGTCCATGTACTGCAAGGTTTATCCAAGAAGTTCGTCTTTATTTCTGTACACAAACTTGTGTTTAGGTACAATATTTACTCGAATAAAGATCTGTTCACTTTGGAGTTCCTACTGCGGGCACATGGAAATTAATCCATCTCTGGAGAGGTCAAACAACCAGAGTTTCTCTATAGTCTAGGCCTAGGATGAGAAACAAGGGAGTGCCACCTCTTATTTATAGAATTGGCAGCAGACCGCGATATCATGGGGGACAACGTGATATCGCGTACACGATATCGTGGCAGACGCAATATTGTGGCCCATGCGATATTGCGTCCCATCAAACTTGAAGTTATTTCTTACTTATTCTACAAATAAGATATATGTGAGAAAGATTATATGGAAAATTAAATATTACTTTCTTGATACTTACCTCATTTTCTAAGATAATGACAAAAGATGAATTAAAGAGTTATCAACCACTAATCACCAATCCTAATTAGGATCATACAAAGTGCAACTTGGATCTGGTTACCCAAGTGAAGGTAGGGAAAGTTCTTTATCCCCAATTTTTATTATCATAGATATTTTACTTATCTAATCGAAATATAAATTGAACAATGAATAAAATAACAAGATCATCAAATAAAAGTAAGAATGAGATACTTATTGATCTTGATCAACCTTATGAATTAATGGGAGTAATTGTAATTCTACCATAAGTGGTATATAATTAGATGATCTTGTTCAGGATGGCAAGGCTTAATCTTGATTCTTTTCAACTTCTTCTTTAGAAATTAGCTCTAATAATTTGGTAACTTGAAAGAATCATGTATCATACCAAATATAATCCAAAGTCTCAATGAATAATTTTGTTGACCCATCCTCATTAATCATTGCAGAGTAATTTGTAAACTGTGGTTCTTGTTGAGTGCTATCCATCAACATCATCTGTTCCTGAATTCTAGAGTCTGATTTATCTACTGAAGATTCAAAGTAAGAAGAATATGCACTAGCTAATGGAATTGCATGTTAAATTGATGGAAACATTTTTTAAGTCACATTCATCTTCCAAATATTTCTTTACAAATCCATATTTTAAGAATTGATAATGTTATTTCCAACTTTTGCATTTAAGTCTCTACAAATAATAAATGAAACTAGATCAGTACAACTTAGAAATAACTTCTTCTTCAAACTTTCTTCTATTTACTTAATCAAGTATGCTCCTTGACAAAGTCTAACATCTAAAAATGTTGGTTTGGAAATTAAATGTGTGTTAACTATGCATACACATCTTCCTAATAAATGAACTTTTAGAATCATTCCCAGGGCTATGTCATTTTTCCAAAATCTTGACTGTTCTTTATTTCCCATTGCTTGAAGTTCTGGAATTTCAAAAATCATATTTTGTAAAATCTATTCAAATCTTTTTATTAATTCAAACGTGGCTTCTTTATAAAAGATTGCATAATCATCCATGTTGTAATTTCTACAATATGCTAATTTGTACCGCTCAAAAGAAGAACTTCTAGAAGAACCTTTTTGCTTATAAATACCTTAATATCCCATATTTTCCAAATCTAGTAGCAATTAATATAGAAATTCCCATGGTAAGACTTCTTGTAAGCACAATACATCAACATCAAAATCTTGTAATTTTGCTAAAATGCATGAGTATCAATATTTGTGCCAATTCAAGGCCCATAATGGACATAGTGGATATTGTTTCTCACTCACTACGAATCTTGCAAGCATGTTGTATGTTGCAACTTTCATTCCTATTCTTGGATTCTTATTTGTATCATTTCTTTTCATGAGAATCATACTCCTTATCGAAATAAGATTTTGATTCTCCATGTTTTTTTGTCCTATGTTTTGATTATAGGATGGATTAATATACCCTTTTCTTAACAGTTGAAGATTGTTTTGTTTCTTAAACTAATTTGCTAACTAATGCATCAACTGATCATTAACTAATACATTAACTAATAATCAACTAATACTGATACAGTAACTAATTTTCCAACTAATATATCTAATTTTATAATTACATTATCTAATTTTAGTAATATTTAACGACATCATATAATCTTAGTAATATGTAACTATATTATCTAATTTTTAATGACATTTCTACCCCCCTAAAGAACACTGACTCCAGTAGTGTAATGAATGACATGCCATAGTGATCTTAAGACTATCTATAAGGGTTATGTACTAAATCTTAAAATCCAAAAGGTTAAATTTATAATATCATTAAATTATAGAGTGCCCGGGTGATAAATCTAACCTCAACATTGAGTTTAAAAGGATGAAAAATGTTAGAAATGATTATTCATATGTTGAAAATGGACATCATATGCTTGAGTGATGCCAAAATTAAACTTTTGATGATCTCAAAGTGCTATATTGGGCAAGGAGTAAAAACTAATCTTCAGGTTCCCTAGGATGGATTTGACTCCACCATTGAGCTCAAAAGGTTGAAGTCTATAGAAAATGACTCTTCATTTCTCGAAAAATGTTTCTAAAATTAAAAGTTATGGCTTTTGGAGTCTAAGTACTTTTGAGTAAAAAATGAGACTTCGTGAGAGGTCACCCATCCCAGTTCTACTCTAAAGCGAATGCGCTTAATTATGGAATTTTTATCACTATTGCTACAACTGCACCAAATCCTAATTTTTAAAACTATTTTCGCAAGTTCCTAATTTAAACTACAATTCAGTGATGAAAATTTGAATTTTCCATTAATTGATAAAAATTTTAAATTTTTCTGTCAGTTGACAAACACTTGAAAATTTTTCATCATATAACAGAGAATTTGTTGTTTTGTTGTGAAAGGTAGCAATGGTCGTAGTGATGCACCGTTTCAAGATCCACGCAGCTAGTGTTGTCGATCTCGAGGTCTATGTGTGGAGAGGTGATTATCGACGATGTCTGAAGGTAGTGATGGATGGCATTAGAGGTAGTGGTGGGCAACATTGGAGGTAGTGATGGGTAGAATTGGAGTTAATGATGGGCAACATTGGAGGCAATGATGGATGGCATTGGAGGTAGTGATAGGTGATGTGTGCGATAGGCAATGGGCAAGTGATAGGTAGGTGGTAGTGACAAGCATGGCGTAGTGCAAGAAGGCGAGGCATGGTGTAGGCAGGTAAGGCATGGCACAAAGTAGTGCTAGGAGGCATGGCGTGGAGTGCTAGGTGGTGTGATGCGAAAGGTGACTGAGGGCACATGTAGGGAGGAGGGCAACAACGGAACAAGTGGTGTGGCAAAGTAATGCATGATGGTAGTGCATGTGGTGATGCATAGTGGTAGCAAAGTAGCAACACTATAGGAGTGACAACGAAGTAGATTGGCATCACATGTGGTGAGCAGCGAGGCTCGTGGTGGGCAACAAATGGCAGGTGGCATCGATAGAGAAAGCTAGGTTGTGATGTTGCGTTGGTAGGCCAAGGCTATTGCCAATGGGGCTTGTGCTAAGCCAGCTAGCTAGGGTCACTACTAGAGGGTTGATGCTACGC
>MNCI01017906.1:93499-123888 GCA_015680685.1 Gnetum montanum | reverse complement strand
TTTATTTTTTAAATATGAATTTTATTTATTTATTTATTTATTAAATGGATTTTTAATGTTAGAGGGATCAAGGTTTGAACCCATGACCTCCCAGTTACAAAAAACCTTTTTTTTTTTTAAATTTTTTATTAGTATTTTATTCCACCTTGCCTCGACAATTGACATGGTGGTTCAGTTGATGAAAAAGCAAGGGTTTGGTATAGGTGAATGAAAATTTTGGGTTGATTCCTGATACTAAAATTTTGACATTTTTTTGGTCAAATAATATAATAATAATTTAATATTATTTTAATGCACATATAATGCGAAACTTTAAACATCAATATCTCTCAAACCGTAAGTCCAATCAAGACAAAATTTGTATCGTTGGAATTGTCTCAACAAGTACTATGTGCTAGACATAGTTTTAGGGTTCAAAAATGAAATTAAATTTTCAATAATTAAAAGGACTAGACTAGCCTATTTTGTTGGATTGACATTTCTAGGCTAACATATGGTAACTTGGAATCTTATAGATTACTTGGATAGTGAATTTCAACAAAAAAAAATCAATTCAAGTCACGGTTACTAACTTTCTTAAAAGAAATTTAACAATGATCCTAATCAATTAACAATTATAGTATTAAGATGGGTAAGAGTTACTTGGACTAATGTATCATTGTCTTACCAACATCTTTTGCAATTCATGAATCTTGAAGAGGTGTGATCAATCTTCATCATTTAATGATATCTATTAAAGAAATTTTGTTGGTTGTTGGGATCTAGATGCCTGATCCATTATTTGTGAAGTCAATGGAAAGGTATCTTTTGGCTTGCATCACAAATATATGGTACATCCAGTGATGATCATTGGCTTTCCATTTGTTGTGGCTTTAAAGTTCATCATCAAATTCATGTTGTAGTTGGCCCATGGTTTTGAATGGCCCTTGTGATGAGTTGTGATTTGATAGGCCTCAATGTCGGATATGCAACGTTGTGTACCTGATGTTGGGGCTAATAAGTGACATTGGTTACTCGATGTTGCCTCATCTAGACCTCATGTATAAATACTACACTTAGGCCTCTAGATGAGGGGGGCTTAGCTTAGAAAGTAGTAATAGATAGTTTCATTTTTCCATTTCTTCTTTCTACTCTATTATTCCCAGTGCATGCCCATAGTATGATGTTGTAATTGTATGACACCTTTATTCAAGTGTGATGTGCTTAAACAAATTACATGATTGGCAATAAAGATCAAGATTACTTCCATCCTTACAACATTCACTTGGATTAATATTGTTGTTTTAATTATTTAATTCTTTATGTAGTTAAATATTTTCATTTATTGTTATTTACTAATGCTGTTGTTAAGTAGAATGTGTACGACTTAATCTTGAGTGTTTAAGTGTAAATACTTGGTTGCCTAGAGGTGTATCGTTTGGCACAACTAGTGACATACACTTGGTAAACCCAAAAGTAGCTTCACGAAGTCCAAGACATGTATGAATGATTAAGAGTAGATACCATTGCGTTAGGCTAATTTAGACTTTGTTTTTCATTATTCATTAGTTTAATTAATTTATCTCTTTTGCATCATCAAGAGTAGTGTAGAAGTAAGATAACATCATATGCCTCACTTTGAACTAAATCATACAGGAAAAAGGTACCACTAGTCCAAGTGGGAAGACAACAAACTGTGATTAAAGCATAACAATCTAAATGCCACAACTAGTCCCATCCATAGAATTCGACCGAATCATGTGTGAACATTTTTGATTCGTATGGTTGAGTGTAGGGGTATCTCATTGCTCATCATTGGCACCATTGTCAGGGATGGTGCTAGTTATCTAGATTAGTTATATTATACAAGATCACTATAAAAGGTCTTAATGATATATCTTTCAGAAACTCTTAGCTCACACACACCATAAACCAAGAACAATGTCTCTCACACACAGAAGTGACAAAGCACAGTATAATGAACACATTCATTGGAGAAATAATGCAATATATGATGAAGAAGATTAGAGTGATCAACCTTATGCAAGGGTTTCTTATGATCATGACCATCCTAACAACACCCAAAGGATACATTCATCTAAGCCAGGCAATCTCAAAGGACATGATGTAGGTCTTGAACTAGGGGATGCCCCAAGGCCTAAGACCTCCTCAAAAAACTAGAAACAAGAAATTACGGGACCCTGGGGAACACCATAGAAACCATGGCAACTCCTCTAGTTACTCATCTTCCTCTTTCCCTTCAATGTCTAGTTCTAACAAAGATGAGCATAGGTATAGAGATAAAGCTCCATTAAAGGGTTAGACTAAAAACTAGAATTGAACCCATGAGAAGGGTCAAAGAAAACACCATGAACATATGAACTTCCCTCACAATTTGTTTGATGACGATGAACCCCTATTGGCCACTAAGAGCCTAATGCATTTCACAAAGGCCATTAAGATATCTTGCAAGTATTGCAAAAAGAGTTGACTACCTAAGCTTGACATGAATAGTATTCCAAAATTTGCAAAAAGGCTATGATTTAGATCTGCAACATAATTTATAGGCCTTCCATGATGCTTGTGCTAACTATAACATTGAAAGTGGATGGCAAAAGCTTAAGCTCTTTACTATGATGTTAATTGATAAAGTCAAAGTGTGGTATAGATCATTGAGACAAAACTTAATTTGATGATGGTCTACAATGCTAGAACTTTTCAATGAGAGATACCAAACTTATAAAAGAGTGTCCAATATAAGGAGATAGATCCAAGAGTGGAAACAAGAACATGAACCCTTGGACATGGCCTTAGATAGATATTATGCCTTATTGAATAGATGCCTAGGACATGGTTTCTACAAGGAAGAGCAACTTTACCACATCATAAATGGGCTTCATAATGAAATAAGGATGACCCTTGGGATGTATGTCCCAGGGAAATTATACAAGCTTCAAGTCCATTAGATCAATGAGATAATAGAGCGTATGGAAAAATCAGAAGGAGATATGTGCAAATGGGAGAATGTCAAGAAATCTCAATGGGACCCAACTCTTCAATCAAAGGAGGTCCAAATTTATGTTAAGGGAAATGAAACTACCTTTGATAAGGTGATTCCACAATAGACTTTGCCAATAAAGGAGTCTCTAGATGAATTAGAAGCAAAGTTTAATAGGATGTCCAAATGGATAAATGACAGTGTCAAAACTCTTGTTGAGATAGTAATGGAGAAGCTCATGCAATACAATCCAAGCATGCATAATCAATAGAGCACACAGAACTAAGAAACAATTAGGAACACTTTTTGGTAGATGAGGAAAGTGGCTGATGAAAGTGAGGCTAAAGACTCCACCATGGATGAAGATGATGGATGTGACCTATGCATATATGACCATTTGAAGGGCCAATGCCCCATCTTGTTGCATCTACATGAGTATTAGGTAGGTGTCCTAAATCCAAAGTATGTGCAAAAGCACATGCCTGGAAGACTTCCTCTCCCACATGGTAATTATAGATAGCCCCACAACCAATCATACCATCCTAGGAGGACTTATGACCAACCTCAACAAAGTCATCAACCACAGTGGCAACAACCATAGTCGTGGGGGAGACGACCACCACATTAGCCCTATCCACTGAAAACAGACAGCTATTATGTTTAACACCCTATTTCTCCAACTAGTTCTATGTCCTCCACTTTAAATTACTACTACCACTCTCCTAAGTACCATAAATACATGAAATTCCCTGAAGGATCACCACCTCATGCCTCTTACCATCCAACTTACCCTCAATATTCTCATAATCCACCTCCTTATATGCCATCACCAGTAACTCAAGAAGGTTTAGCACCATAGCATCAATGAATGAGTGCCACTTGTGCTACAAATGTGCATAGACATGCTAACACCAATGGGTTGCAACTACAACATTGGAAATGTCCCTTCTGAAGGAAAGGTTGTAAGCTAAAGTAAACCACACGTGAACCCATTACATCATCTGAGCCAACACGAGGCCAACCTGGGGCACCACCTTCCTTCTCTAAACCAACATCCTCTGACCATACACAAGGGACACCATCTATCCGTACTCCAATCCCACATCCAACCAATGAATCTACAAATGTGAGAAGACACATGAATCCATGCATACCATCTCACACTCAAGGGTGTCACTATGGGTTAGTCATCCATAATGTTAACACACCTCATATCCTGACTCACCATACATATAACAATTAGGTGTGTGACTAATAAGTTTTCTACCTAGCCATCACACCACCAATAGACACCCAATGGCTAGGGCATGAAGTGTTTCCAATGTCTCATACATGCATGGATCCTCTTCATCCACTTATTCATCCTAGCTACAACCAAATTTTTAGTCATGGGGGTTACCCCTCATTCTAATATTCAGGATTTTTAAGTGCTTTTTACCTTTTTTTTTTTACAAATTTTTTATCATTTTCTTATTTTTTCCACTTTTTTCTACTTTTTCTAGTTGTTTTAATTTTCCTTATATGTAATCGTGCTATTGATCATGTTGTCCATTGAGGTGAGGCTTTTTCTCTATGTTGTCAAGTCATAAGGGACTAATTATTTGGACAATAAGACTACAACATCCATTCACCCATTCCACTAATAAGAGGTTCTTTCTATAGTCATAATGGTAATCCTTTTCATCATCCAAACTCTAAATTACTTCATAATCATTGTGTCTAGATGGAAGAGTGTAGAACTAAGGTGGAATGTAAAGGGTATGACATCAAGGGGATTTGTGGATTCTCTTTGGTTACTTCTATATGTTCTATCATGTTGATGAGGTTGTAACCATATCCTTGTAGATCTAACACAAAATGGGAGTAAGAGAAACTTTACATAGCATTGAATAAACTTCTACAGATCCCACTAGAAAGACATGTACCCATGTTTGAAGGTTGGCAACTTCTCAGGACCATAAAAAAAACCAATAATTGTACCATAATAATGCTTCTCTCTTGGACAAAATGCCAAGTGATGTTACTCCTTGCAACTTTGATATTCTAATGGTTGTTTATCAAAGGGATGAAATAATGCGGTGTAACTGAAGGGTGGTTTGGGCTTGGTTTGAATCTTGGAAAGAAGGAAACATGGTTATCTAACCATTAATAACACATAAGGTTTTATTATGATCATGGTACGACACCTCATGTCCTGATTTCTGTGATCCCTTCTTTGGTCCATCCCATCTCATTGTCCAAATGTTCATAACTTGTGGTTTTATGTAACATGGAGTAATTATCTTAATTCAGTGGTTTTAACATGTGTGTTTTGTTTCATAGGTATGCATTGCATTCGACTCCTCTAGTGACTATGGACATTTTAGGCATGGTTACACAAGGGCATCATAGGCTAGAGCCTACTTTGGGGAGGATCCACTTGTGTAACTTTTATGCTTTGTACTTGCTTAACATGACCACATCATTTTTCACCTTCCATGCACTCCAATTGTTGTATTTTATTGTTTCCCTTATCATGAACATACTCTATCCCACAATCGAGCTTTCAACACTCTTTTTCTTGCTCATTCTCATACTTTTAATGTTGACAACTTCACCTTATCCTACTTTTGGTGCCTCCACTTAATTTTCCACTTACCCAAACTACAAAATTTAACTTTCAACATTCCAATCAAACCTAGAGCTTCAATTTTCATATCCTTTGGCCCCATAAAAATCAAAATTTTTTGACCTCGACATTGTGTACCTGACATTAGGTCTAAAAAAAGTATATATAGTTGACCCCCATGCAACATGAACTTCATTTTTCTCAGTTTTTACTAGGGGAGTTGTTGCCATTTTTTCTTCATGCGACTTAGAGCTCTATTCCTCCATTCTCCACTTATGATATCTAGCTCTCTAACACTTTGATTTTCATACCATTTGAATCTATTTGAACCTGAAGTGTTCACCATAGTTGTGGGGGGTGATTGCATGCAAACTTTATGCTAATTTGTTAAAAAATTTTATCCCCCAAAAGGTATCGTAAGGGTAAGGATGTTAAAAACCTGAGGGATTATAATGCAAAATCACTAACGATAATGCTAGACGTCCAATTTTTGTAACCCTTGGACCTATAACTATGATTTTAAGCCACATATAATGAAAAAGGAACTAGTTGCAATGGGTCATAAAAAGAGTTAGATACTTCTTGGGGGATTTTTCTTGAAAATTTTCCTAACCTTGCAATCATATGCATTATGAGCTTAATGAACTAAGGTTATGAGTAAGATATAAATTAATTAATGATAATAAACATAACCTTGGTAACACTTGGTTTTTACTTGATTATAGATGGCTCCAAAAAGAGGTGCTCAAGGTGAACCCTTGTAGAGAGTTGCTAATTATCCACATGGTGGCCATAGCTAGAAAGGAGAACATGAGGAACATGCTAAATAGGAGGCCTAGTCTTTTAGTATCCATTAAGAGGACCCTACTACCAGGCAATCGACCCAAGGGGAGGCGATAGAAATACTAGCTCCTAAACAGGGACAATGTCTCACGTTGCCTCCTAATTGCCTTACTACCATCTTGGAAAAGTTCACATTGGCCTTGGTCATTATGAAAATGAACTTCGGCCCACCCATAGAATTTGCCCCAAAAGTGGTGTGGACACAACTCAAAGCATCCCCATTGTGGTCAATCCTACCAGACAGTGGTAAATGATACTTGCGGGAAGTTTATTAATTCTGGCACAATAAGGATGAGGCTACCATTGTGAATATCTATGGGGTGAATGTCTCTTATGCAATCAAAGATATAGCTACAACTCTCAACCTACCTAATGATGGGATCAAGGTTGCTCACCTGTCCACCAAATCTAATCCCAAAATAAAGAAACTATGGCTGAGGCAGGCATATGACAAGGAAGATAAGTCATACAATGAGATGACTTTGGAAAATAGAAACTACTTCAAGATTGGGACATAGCACCTATTTCCCACCAAAGGGCTTCATGGGACACGATATCGCATCCCTCACGATATCGTGTCTTCCCCTACGATATCGCATATGCGATATCGCGGTGCTCCATCATATCTATAAATAAGAGGCAGCTCTCCCTTATTTCTTCATCCTAGGCTAGAAGTAGAAAACTTTGGAAAATTGATCACTCCAGAGATAGAATATTTTCCATGTGCTCGTAGTAGGAGTCCCAAAGTGAACGGATCTTTATTCGAGCAAACGTTGTACCTAAATACAAGTTTGTGTTTAGAAATAAAGACGAGCTTCATGGATAAACCTTGTAGTGCATGGAATAGGATTTTATTACTTGTTATTTATTACATGTTATTTATTATCTTGTAGTAACGTAGAATGAGTATGACTTAATTACAAGCATTTAAGGATGTGTATGGATGATCAAGGAATGGATGCTCATCGTGCTTAGGCTAGATTAGATTCTCTCAACCCTTTTCTCCTAGTTAAGTGCCTCAGTACAACCACTTCGAGCATGTGCGTTACACGTGGGATCCCAACAACGATTAGTGTTTGGTAACCACAGTTGCATCAGTTTAGGGTGTGTACGGTAAGTGGCAACGGATGTTGATGCTAGGTAATTTAGACTTAGTTCATTAGTTAAAGTTAGTGATTAGTTTCTCAACCCTTTACCTCATTAGCATAGGAGACATAAAACATAAAAAGCATAAAAATAATATACCTCAAACTTGCTTAACCATACACTGTGACAACTACAAGTAAGTTTGGGAAGACAATGAATAATTAACCTTAAGTGTTCCATGGGGTGTGTAGGCATTTAGTTTGCGAAGTTCGACTAGATCGCACGTGCTACGCTCGTATTCGTATGGTTGAGTGTAGGGGTATCTCGCCACTCATCATTGGTGCCGTTGTCGAGGACTAAGTGTTTGTGTGCCGAATAGAACATAAAGGATATCACTCACATCGCTGGGAGCCTAAAAGAACCTTTGGGTTAATTAATTAAAAGAAAAATTTTATAACAGTAATTAGCACACCGATAACAATGTCTTCTTCTAACAAAAGTAACTCACCGGTTAGGGACAAAACACAAAACAGTCGACAATAAAAAACACATAGCTGAAATCAGCCAAGTCCTAAACAATACTAGATAGTCTATACTCATCTTGATGAGTATATTCCAAACTTTACCTTTATCCTCCATTAAGATGAACAGCTATGATGGAGAGATCTGCAAGGTAACATCGTGTTACCCCCAGATCGATCAGTCCCTAACATGCTCTTCTGTGCTTTGGCAAAGATTAGCATGACAGAATTATTTGTTGAATACATTGCAGAAGACTTTAACATGAGGGATTATCATCCCATAGATGCACAACGTATCAGGGACTTAAGGTAGAAGAGCCAACATACACTGTTGAAGGGCAAAGCCCTTCACATCCTTAGCAAAATAGAAGATGAGGAACCCATTATAACGAGTTTTCTAACAAATGATGTTCCCCCTCCTAATGATGGTGAGGAGGTAAGGCATCAGAACCTATGATCAACGATACATAACACTAGTTTTGATCCCCGTGAACACCAACTGTTCATGGAGGGAACAACAAGTCATACTAAGGATGGGCACTTAGATTGTCATAACGATCAGGGTCGAAGCAGCTAAAGAGAAGGTAAGAAACATCGCCATGGTGATGGTTCCCCTTCTTCTTTTCCTTCATCACACCACTTACCCTCTCCTTCCACATCTGGGCACAGCCACCATGAACATAACGGTGAGGATAGACGTAGGAAAAATGAGAGACCTTGACGGGAAATTCGAGAGAGAGGACAAGGGAAAGACCGAAGGGAAAGTAGGGAACAATGAAGACATCACAGGCATCATGAAACAGATGATCATGACGAGCCCCTACTTGCAACCTGAAGTATGCTTGACATAATGGAGGCTATAAGAATTCCAACAAGGCACCAAAAGGACAGTCAGATCAAATGTTTATACATGAACAATATCCCACACTTTGAAGGGGGATACAACTCAGATCCACAACATCATTTACAGGTATTCCACGATGCCTGCGCCTTGCAGAACATAGAAAATAAGTGGCAAAAACCTAAGTTGTTCCCCAGGACACTCATTAAAGAAGCAGAGAGTTGGTATTGATCCTTAGAATCGGAAACCATCAAGAGGTGGAGTACGATGCTAGAACTCTTTAACGATAAGTATCAAATGTACTCTAGAGTGTCCAATTTGTGTAAGTAGATCCAAGGCTGGAAACAAGGTACTTATGAACCCTTGGATACTACCATGGCCTACTACTACACATTGTTACATCGTTGCCTGGGCCATGGGTACGCTTAGCGGGATCAACTTCGCCACATCGTGGATGGGCTAAGGCATGAAACTAGACGAACCCTTGGGACTTATGCCCAAGGGAGACTATTAGAACTTAGAGCCCATGAAGTACATCACTTGTTGGAATAAGTAGCAAAAGAAGAAGGTGAGCTACAAAAAAGAGAGAGTGCAGAAGAATACAATTGTGATCCTTCCCTTCAGAATAAGGGAGTGAGATTTTTTTATGAGAAGGATGAGTCACCACTTGAAGAGTTGGTGAACCAGAAAACCTTGCCGATCCAAAAGTTAACAACTGAGGTATCAGCTAAGATGGACCAATTGTGGGATTCCTTAGACTCCAGACTTGAAAGTGTCTTGAAAATTGTAGAAGAGTCTAAGGAAGAACAAAGTAGTGACAAAGGTAAAAAAAAGTGGAGAGATTAAGGCCCTGCACATAACAAGGGTAAGGGGAAAATTCCTATTTTTGATGAAGTTATGGATTCTGAAACAGACGATGATGGTGGATGTGAGATCTACCAATATGACCATCCTAAGGGATGTTGTCTAATTATCTCACATCTACAGGAGTCTGGGGTGTATGCCCTTAATTTGAGACTCAACCAATGGCAAACACCTTGAAGGTTACCTTATCTACAAGGTAATCTAAGGTAGTTCCACCAACCACTAACGTACTATCCAAGTGGAACTCCACCACAATCCATCAAACAACACCAGTAGTGGTAATACCCATAGTCATGGGGGATGCCACCACCAACACAATAGTACCCTTACCGGTAGCTTGATCCTTATGGTTATTATGTGCAGTAGCTGGTTTCTCCAGGTGACTCTATGGGTCACATAAACCCTCCACGTTCCTACCGAGTTCATGAGTATTTTAGGACTCCTTCTCCTCCAGGATGCATCCCACACTCATCCCATCCTCCAACTCCATCCGCACCTCTTCCACTTGTAGTTCCCATACAACCTACTCCAACAATGCAAGGGGAACTCCCTACTCAACTGCAGCAACGTAACGCTATGAGAGCTATAAATATTCAACCTGGTGCTGGTTCTGACAACTGTAAAAAGAGAAGGTCATTCTTCAGAACCAAAAGCCTGGACAAACTCTCACAACAACAAGTAATTGAGCCCATGAACATGCCTCCACCATCTAATACTTCGAAGCACCCTTCAGTCCAACCAAGTTGTACGCATACAGCTATGTTAACACATACCATAACTGACTAGATCAAGGTAGGCCACCTTCCTAGGAAACTATCTGACCCTAGGAGCCCCTTAATCTATTTACAAAATGCTGAGAATTCACCACATCAATCTCTTCTTGACTCAGGTTCTAGAGTTAATTTAATATCACGAGAGATATATCAAGCCTAGAACCTGCCCCAACTTAAGAAGAACAACATCCAACTGGAGCTTCCTTGGGATTGGTGGAGGACATTATCACCACTGTATGTGGGTGGTCATACCCAGCTGATTTCCTAGTGATTGAAATCAACAACAACGAAGGGGGCTTCCTAATTATAATGGGAAGGCCATGGCTAAGTACAATATATGCATACCTAGGGATCCGCGATCTTTCCTTGCATATATCTAAGATAAATATATATGGAAAGATTGAGAAGGAGAAAGTTTCGTGCATCACATACAGTGACTTAGAGGATGATGACATGAAAGAATGTTCAGCATTACTTCCATGTGATCGGTGTGCCCAAGAAATACAAATTCAAAGGTGCTTGTATGTAGCAACCACACCAGTAGTAGACACTCTGAGGTTGACAACTACTAGAAAGAGCAAAATAGTATGCACGGAACGAACTCAGGAAACTCATGCTAACAACGAAGGCATAGACACATTGGAGTATGAGTGTTGCCAACTTTCACCCCTCAACCTAAAAACATCAATGGGGAGAAGTTGGCCACTGTTACAAAATTCAAATAGACATTCATTATTTCAAATCTCTCCCTTACAATTCAATCATGGGGGAGATGGCCACCTATGATGATCATTGGAGGCCCTCAATTCTTTTACATTTTTTGTTTCACACATTTTTGTTTCACACGTTTTTGTCTTACACATTTTTGTTTTACAAGTTTTTGTTTTACATGTTTTTGTCTTACAA
Organism: Gnetum montanum; assembly: GCA_015680685.1. Classification (NCBI taxonomy): domain Eukaryota; kingdom Viridiplantae; phylum Streptophyta; class Gnetopsida; order Gnetales; family Gnetaceae; genus Gnetum; species Gnetum montanum. Next base: position 112,469 of record MNCI01017906.1, on the reverse strand, counting down.
GTTTTTGTCTTGCACATTTTTGTCTTACACATTTTTTTTACAAGTTTTTGTTTTAAAGTTTTTTTTTTACATGTTTTTATTTTACAAATTTCTTTAACTTTTCTTGTTTTTGTTTTACAACATCGTTATACTTTTCCATTTGTGTGTGTGTGTGTGTGTGCATGTGACCCACCTTGTAAGTTCGTCATCTAATAAGTGTTCTTCATGATGGTACGAACTATTTTTCATTGATTTCTAATGTTTGGTTTTTACCTTTAAGTTACAATGTTGACACTAAGGTATGTTCTTTTGATATGGAAGGCAATGAGTCCACTTCATCCATCCATCCACCAAACTCTATGGTCTCTCTTGGCTTGGAAATGTATAGTCCCTTCCTAATAAGCACTTTAACGAATCGGTGACTGGGTATTTCTCAAACTAAAGAAGGACTCAAGGTTTGAAAAGGGTGTGACTTCAAGGGAACTTGATGCATTTGTGTTGGCCATTCTCTTGGGTGCTCAAATGTTTTCTTCTTGAGTTTTCTCGCCGTTCCGACGTTACCCAATTATTGGAAGTTGAGCCAATAAAAATAACAAGTCTTTGCATGGTATGGTTCTTAAGCATAAAAACACAAAACACAAAAAGAAAAAAAAACAGAGGAAAAAAAAACAAAGAAAGTGAGAATTCAAAGCACACCCCTTAGAAAAAATAATCTCTTGGACTACAAGCACTGGTTATGGAACAAAAAGTGTTCCCTCTAACTAAGGCCCCTTCTCACTTCCCATTCTCTCCTTTGTTTCGTCGGAATGGTGGTGGCTCTTGGAGGAAGAATTCTTGTTATTCAAGTGGATGGTTTGGCTAAGTGCGTTGATGTGAAGTCACTGGATGTGGTTGGTTTGAGGCCGGAATTGGAATGAGATTTTCCAAGTCACATTAATCATAAAACACACAAGGGGTTGTACACCACCTTGTTCTTGGGATTCCATTCCATCCTCTTCTCTCCACCCTTCTCTCCATTGTTCACCTCATTGCTGGTTGTATCATTAGTGTATATTTTGGTAGATACATCGTTTTCTTTTTGGTAAATTCTTGTGGTTAAGACTTTAACTCTTGTTTCAAAGAACATTCCCAGAGCCTACGAACTCTTGGAATGTGGGATTGTTAAGGCATTAAGGGCATGAGCTTGCTTTGGGGAGTACCCACTGACATTCCTATTTGATGCATCAGTTAGATTCTTTTCCTTAACATTTTGCAATATATTTTGTTTTGTTCATTTCCATCTTGACATCCATTTCATAGATGTCTTAGTTATCTCTTTTACCCATCTTCTTGTTCTTATTCTTTCTCCATTCTATCACTACTGGAGGTTTGTGATTAGTCATGGGGGTATGGGGCCCAATTTTTTTGATTTTCTCCTAACCCCTACACCTTCGGTAGTCATCATTATTATATCTCCTGATCCACAATCAGCCATACCACAACCCAGCCAATTGATTATTCATTAAAGCAAAGTATCAATTACATGATAATTCAATGACCCTTGCTAATATAAGACTGTGTTGTGTGTGCAGATGGAAATCATGCAACAACAGAACAGATCTGGAGGGAACGCTTGGAATGGAGCAGTGCTGGAAGCAGCGATGCAAGGAGTAAGATCGATGGCATGCTTACGGATGGACAACGAAAGGTGTAATCTTGGCATTGGCAGCAACAAGACTTCTTCTCTCTTCTCCTCTCCTCTTCTCTTTTATCTTTTCTCTCAATTGCCAACTAAGGCCTGATGTTAATGTAATAAGGTGTTCACCCTTATTGTCATGAACACCAATTTGTTGACTCTTGTAATGATGATCTGTTCACATGTCATCACATTAGTTTTATTTGAGTCAATAATCTCATACCTTCCCGATATTATTGTAAGGAACTCGAGGATAATTTTTCATTTAGTCATGGGGGTATGATGGGATGCGATATGGTATGGGCCGTGATATTGTGTACGCGATATCGCATCCCTCATGATATCGCGTACGCGGTATTGTGTCTTCCCCTGCGATATTGTGTATGTGATATTGTGGTGCATCGTCATATCTTTAAATAAGAGGTGGCTCTCCCTTATTTCCTCATCCTAGGCTAGAAGTAGGGAAACTCTGGCAGATTGATCACTCTAGAGATAGAATATTTTCCATGTGCCTGCAGTAGGAGTCCCAAAGTGAATGGATCTTTATTCGAGCAAATGTTGTACCTGAACACAAGTTTGTGTCCGGTAATAAAGACGAGCTTCATGGATAAACCTTGCAGTGGATGGAATAGGATTTTATTACCTGTTATTTGTTACATGTTATTTATTACCTTGTAGTAATGCGGAATGAGTACGACTTGATTATGAGCATTTAAGGATGTGTACGGATGATCAAGGAACATATGCTCATCATGCTTAGGCTAGATTAGATTCTCTCAACCCTTTGCTCTTAGTTAAGTGCCTCAATACGACCACTTAGAGCATGTGCGTTACACGTGGGATCCCAGCAATGATTAGCGTTTGGTAACCACGGTTGCATCGGTTCAGGGTATGTATGGTAAGTTGCAACGGATGCTGACGCTAGGTAATTTAGACTTAGTTCATTAGTTAAAGTTAGTGATTAGTTTCTCAACCCTTTACCTTGTTAGCATAGGATACATAAAACATAAAAAGCATAAAAATCATATACCTCAAACTTGCTTAACCATACATTGTGACAACTACAAGTAAGTTTGGGAAGACAACGAATAATTAACCCTAAGTGTTCCATGGGGCGTGTAGGCATTTAGTCTGTAGAGTTCGACCAGATCGCACGTGCTATGCTCGTATTCGTATGGTTAAGTGTAGGGGTATCTCACCACTCATCAAGGCTTAATCACATTTGCACTTATGTAGCTAGGGCAAGTGCCATTTTAATGGAAAAAATTTTAGTTAAACTTCCGCAATATTATTTCACAAAGATTCAATGACAATTCAAAGAAATGAAGTTAGGGAGATCAACACTTCTATTTCCTTATCTAATTAGAAAGCTATGCAAGAGCACAAGAATCTTAGGATATACCAATGATGTCCTTCGAAAGGCTCAACATGCCTCCTTTGCAGAGCTCCTCAAAACCGTACATCAAGAAAAGATTCTAGTGAGGAGCAAGAAGTTGAAAAGAAGGTAGAACCAAGAATTGAAATGCAACAAGAGCCTGAGCAATGCCCGCAAGCACAAGCTCTACCACTGCTGCTACAAGATTATAGACCATTAATGAGCCACTTATAGAGAATTGTTGAAACCATTAGCTAGGGGAGAATGGATGAGGCCAATCTCTTCTGGGTTATGGACAATGCTATATAGCCCACCATATCAGTTGATTCAACAAGGGAAGAGATCCCAATTTAGTTAGGGGAATGGGAATTCCAATGGTCCTACCAAATCTCTAGAAATGCTACATCCTTTCAAGTCACTTTGGAAACTAGAGAAGGCACCACAGTCATGGTGCTACAACATAAGAATACAGTGGGCATAGCAGAGGTGATCATTGATCACATCAAGGAATCGTTCAATGTTCTTATTGTGCCTTCAACTAATTTGGTAGGAAATAGAAATACAAAATCGCTAGCTGAGACCTCAATGACTCTTGTGATGCATGAGGATATGATTGATCATTTATTGTAGATAGGTCAAGTGATGACCATTCTATTCAACATCCCCAGCGATGTCACTCTAGCACAATTAGATCTCATCACCACAAAAGGGAAGTTGGTCATGGCTAAGGTCAGGGTAAAACATGCAGAAGCTAAGGTGCAAAGATTGCAAGAAGAGTTGGCTACCCTATGCCCTGAATGATGGGATCCTACCCATTTTATCACATCAGACCGACTAGAATAATTTTTTGGTAAAAGAGCTCACCAAGCTAGTGAAAGAGAGAGTAGCTGCAAAGTAAGAAAAGGAGATGGAAGTCTAGAATGCCTCTAATGTAGATGCATGAATCCATATGCAAAAAAGGCACTGATCACCACCCAAGAAGAGAACAAGTAGCTTGCTATAGAGAATGCCTGGTTGACCACCATAGAGAAGCAAAAGAATATTTTGGGAGAGAGTGTCCACTAGTTAAGAAAACAATTGGTGAGGATTAACTAGGATATGAGTAGATTGGCTCAAGAAAATAGAACCCTCTCTATGGAGGAGGTATGTGCTATTCATCAAAAGACAACAATCAAGATTAGTGCATGGCAAGACAAGGCCAAGAAACATGAGAAATTAAAAGAACACTTCTGTGACCAAGTTGGCATGTATAAGGAAATTAATGAGAAGGAAATCAAGATGGCCAAGGCCCACATGAGCTCCTTGGTAGCACAAAATTTTGAATGGTAGGCCATTTTGTATAGTTATTCCATGGTCCAACAAGCAAAAGTTAAAAATAAAAATGACATTGGCTAACCTTAGATATGCCAACCTTGCCATGTTAATAGCATGTTGTCCCTGAAGTGAGTTGGAGAAGCAAGTAGCAACCACCTACACACTATATGAGAAGGAGTTTGTAGATCAAAAGGATGCTTTGCAAAAGTTACAAGTGGAAAACTCAAAATTAGAGGTGGTCAAAGCTAGCTACTAGGGACAAAAAGATGCAGCCTTCAACCTAGCTCAAAGATTGATAGATTATCATGAGATAAGAGATAAAGCTAGGGCTTTTGAGGAGGAATGATAGTAGTTCGCAGCATGGTACATCAAGGCAAATCAAATGTTTCCATAATTTCCATGTCCTTGGAATGTACTGGTGCTAGCACACATCGACATAATATCCTGGATGATGCATGACCCAAGGACAGAGGAGGAAAAATTGCAAGCCTTACTCAATCATTATAAATTACAGCAGCTTGATGACAAAGGGAAGTGACCAATGGAGGAGCTACCACTTCTGAGCACAACATGAGCCTCCCTATCTTGTTTTGTAATAATGTGTTCCATTTTTGTACTACACCACTACATCATGTGAAGAGTTAGTTATTTTGTCCATTATTTAAATCAGTCAATAATCCCATACCTGCCCAATATTTTGTAAAGCACTTCTTCCTTATTTTTTTAACTCAGGAATGAGTTTTCATTGAATCGTGGCGGTATGATGAGTTGTGATTTAATGGGCCTCGATATTAGATATACAACGTTGAAGTCCCAATGTCATGTACTCAATTTTGCGGCTAATAAGAAACATTGGATACCCACCATCGCCTCATCTGGACCTTGCCTATAAATACTGCACTTAGGCCTCCAGATGAGAGGGGCTTAGCTTAGAAAGTAGTAATAGATAGTTTCAAATTTCTATTTCTTCTTTCCAGTATGTTATTCCCAATGCACACCCATAGTATGATGTTGTAATTATATGACAACTTTGTTCGAGTGTGACATATTTGGACATGTTACATGACTGGCAATAAAGATCAAGATTACTTTCATCATTGTAGCATCCACTTAGATTAATATTTTTATTTTAATTATTTAATGCTTTTTGTAGATAAACATTTTCATTTATTTATTTTTACTGTTCCTATTATTAAGTGGAATGCGTATGCCTTAATCACAAGTGTTTAAGTGTAAATACTTAGTTGCTCAAAGGTGTATCATTTGGCAAAACTAGTGATGTACACTTGGTAAACCTAGAAGTAGCTTCATGAAGTCCAAGATGTGTATGGACAATTAAGAGTGGATACCATTTCCTTAGGCTAATTTAGACTTTATTTTTCATTATTCATTAGTTTAATTACTTTATCTTTTTTTCATCATCAAGAGTAGCATAGAAATTAGATAACATCATATGTCTCACTTCAAACTAAACCATACATGATAAAGCTACCACTAGTCCAAGTGGGAAGACAATGAACTGCGATTAGAGCATAATGATCTAGATGCCACAACTAGTCCCATCCACAAAATTGGACCAGATCATGGGTGAATGTTTGTGATTCGTATGGTTGAGCATAGGGGTACCTCACCACTCATCACCTTGGGTTGTGGTTTTCTCTGATACCAATTGTGACATCCTATCCCTGAATGTCATGGGAAACATCAAATATATGATATATTAGAAATTATGCATGCAAAGGAAATAATAGAAAAAATGTAGAAAGAGAAAGAAAAGAATGCTTTATTGATATAAAATAGCGTATCCAGATTGTGCTCTAAGAGTGTTTCTTGGAGTTCTCTTCCTTTGGCATCTATCCCTTAGAGGCAATCTAGCACTACCACCATAGTTAAGCCTATAACTTAGCTAGAAGGGATGGCCAGTTGACTTCCTATCCCACTTCACCCAACTTTTTGTGACTTGTCTATACCAACTCCACCACCCCATGACTTGCCTATATTGGCTTCGCCATTCCATGTTGGCATGACCTCTAACCCCAAGTATAAATGCCTTAGGTCAAACCCCCAAAGGTTACCTTAAGAGACATGTTCGTTATTACATGCATCCTTTCAGGTCTTAATCACAACTACCGTTTCAGGTCTTATTAAGATAATAATAACACTTGTTATGAAGAGACACCATCTTCATTAGTTAGCAACATCATTTGGGAATGGGGATGTGACAGCAGCAATGATACACCCTCCATTAAAAGTAAATGTTTTTTATACATATTAATAAGAGTTGTGTAGTCTTCACCTTCATTAGTTTCATTTGAATTAATTTGAACTTTTTTGTACACCTCTCAAGAAATCTTAAGTGTACAGAAAACATGATTGTAGTTTACTAAAGAAAACTCATACAACATGTGATAGACCTTCATATCACCAATGTCTCTATCTGTAGCAGCATCCATCATAATCCTTTTGTAGATTGATAAAACATTCTCATGAGGATCCATTAACTCTGAAATTTGCAATAACATGTCATGAAAAGATTGTGATTTCTTCTTTGATTTAGCTACATATTTTGTGATATATTTTATGACAACATATCATGACATTATTGGCTAAAAATCTGTATTTGCCCTCCATGTTTGAAGCATCATTTTTTTATGAACATTAACCCTCGAATCATTTCTTTGATAAACATAAATAATCTCATTATTATTTTCTAAATATGTCAGAAGAGTGGATTCTAAAGATAACGACCAAGGAACATTATACCTAGAATTAAGAGATATGGAAGTTGAATATCTATATAATTTTTATTCCAAGATAAATTAAAGTATACCTGCTAATAAAAATGAATGCAATGGTGAGGAAATAGTAAGGAAATAATAATTCGATTATAACATGGTACCTACAAACTTTTCTACCATTACATTTTCGTACGCATGCATTGGGTTTGCAGATAGTATGTCTTTGACCAACATTAAGCAAATCATTATAATTAGTTTCTAGATCTATACATTGTAGTTGTTTAGTAGTCAACTCACATGGATGATGCAACATAGTTACATGTAAAGCCTAAGTGAAAAGACAAATTAACAGATATAACAATGGAGAAATCAATATTTGCATATTCCAAGCAATATCAACACAAAAACTTTGTGTAAAGAACATAGAAGATAAATGAGAACTTACATTACTCGGATGTTCTTTAGCTATAAATTTTGGATTCCATGCATTTGTGATTGAATCAAAAAATTCCTTTGCCATACGCATGACATGAGGATCATTATGGTCGAGTTCATCTACCTTTGGAGCACCTTGTATCCACAGGAAATCATACACATGTGGAGATTTGTGATGCTACCACTCATATTGTGTCTAGTAGTCAACGACATGGAATTCATTCATCAAAACTGTTTTAAGAAAGGCAATGTGACGATGATGCATGAACTCTATATGTGGATTTTCTATGATATTACATTGCCTCCAATGTTAGAGTTTTGATGAGTTCTCAGGTGGATCTCCTTCCATTAGATTATGCAACTCAAGCCCATAAAGATCTCTTGCACTCAGAGTAAAAAAAATAGTAGGTGTTCCCAATTGATTCACCATGTCAATTAGCTATGCTTTACATTTTCTCCAATAAGATGGTGTACCATGAATGGAGGTACCATATGACATCAAATTGTTAACAATGACATGTGATGGAGCATTATGCAATTGCTTATGTAGTTCCTCAACAGTTATGGATGAATCATCAATATTTGCAATGTAAGTAGGTAAATAACACAATAAGATTTACCTACATTAAATATTTGTTTTGATATATTAAAAAATGCATAAATAAATTTGTTATTGCACCCTTGAATCTTGTAGAATTCGTTGTCATTATTGCTTGCATCGTTTTGCTTCTGGTTTTTAAAATTGTCTTCTCTCCTCTACACTCATCAATTCTGGATTTCTAGTTTTTATGATTTGTGGTCATCCTTTGCCTTAGCCATGGCCATGCCCAATACCACGACCTCCATGAATCACATTATCTGTTGCAATAGATGGTTACTATAGCTAATCTTGAAGAGAGTGTTCTATGCCTTCCTTATTGGGACTAATAGTAGTAGGATCCATGTTTCTGAAAATGCATAAATTCAAATATTTCACCTCATCATCTTTAAACATGATGCTTAAGTATAATATCTTCCAATAAAATTTAGATTTATTTTCCTACCTAGTCAAGTCATTTAATGTTTTTTGTTATTGAGAATTTGAGTTTTAAAAGATTGTAGAGGTTACCGTGAACTTTGGTACATAGACTCATCTCCAACCCTACACCCTAATGTTAGCCATTTGTCTTTTAGCATATTTTTCCAATTTTATGAATCCTAGGCAACATAATCATGTATATTAATAGAAGTTATGTCTTAAACAATATAATCATATTAATATATTTTAATAACCAATGGTGAATAGTGCTATACCTAAAATCATTGTAGCATTGTAATAGGTTCAAATTATGCACATATATATATATTTAATTTTTTTGTCTGTAGAATATTAATGTAGGTGTATGATTACCATTTCTATTTTATAAAGTGATTAATATTAACCAAAGCAAAGGGCTGAAATAACAAATCATTATAATGAAAATATAAAAAATATTATATTTTGCAATGTTGTACACGGCTGCGAATTATTACTATATTCTTAGATTATCACTATATTCTTAGTCTAAGCTTCTGTCCCAAAAGAAGTCCCGACTTTACTCTAAAGTAGATTGGGTAAGAAAGCCTTTGCAACCATATTAGTCGTGGGACCCAGTGGTGATAAATGGTCTTTACAGGGATCGGATTTTACACGCCACAGCTATATCACAGGCTTTATAACCGTTGACTGTAAATTAACATGTAAAGTGGACCACAGGAGAAAGTTATCTACCACACGTCTCTGTGTGCATTATTATTTAAAAGTATAATAAATATCAGGAACATTTCACACCGAGTCAATTTCAATCATTTCCCTGTAAAACCTTTGTGTTACTGTTTCCTACCGTGCAGGGAAAACCTCCTTGGTTGGCTTTGCAGTCACTATCTGCTGGCTTTACCGGTCTCCAATTCGAGTGCCAACTCGTAGAATTGTTGGATTGCTGGTAAGCTAGGTCTTATTGCTTAGTCACTTGTGTGAACAGAATTTTGCAGGAATGATATTTTTCCTCCGAAGTGTTATTGAATTATAAAAAATAGATATTATAGCAATTTCTCATCTCCTCATACGTAATTGTTTGCATCATTTGTTGCTGTCAAATAACGAAAAAATAAACAGAATATTCCAGGTACGCATGCAAACCCAAAATAAAATTTTTTTAGCAAAACGGTAAATTAAAAGTGAATAAATACAATCATACCTGTGGTGGAACAAGTTATATATATAATTTGCGGTAATTCTCACTACATTTGTTGTAAATGTGGCTGAAAACTGCTGAGCGTAATGCTGCCGCTAGGCTGCAGCAGCGAATTGAGGTATTGGAGGTTTATACAGGGCAGTAATTAGAGTTAAGGAAAGCAAGTAGCTGGAAATAAAATTAAAAATAGCCCAAAACAAAGTTAAAAATTTTCGAAAATATACTGTGAACAGAAAGTGGCATGTGGGTTGTTGAAAAAGAAATTAGAAATTTTCGTATTTAGAGCCTGCCGTTTTTTAGGATGTGCAGGTTGTCCAAAAAGAAATTAGAAATTTTCGTGGTTAGAGCCTGCTGCTGTTTTTTAGGATGAACGACAACGAACGCAGGACTTGCCGGGCACAAGTTCCGGCATCGGCACATCGACGTTCTGGCGCCCAGCGGCAGTGCCGGCTGCTGCACGGGAAGCTCATCGTCGTGTACGACGGCAACCTCATGAATCGCCCGCAGAAACAGCGTTGTACTTCCTCTTGCTCTGGTTCTTGTTCTTAACCATGTGTGCTATACTTCGCTTGACGCGGCTTCCTAACCTTTTCGGTCTTCATTTTCGGCAACCCAAATACAAGATCTGCCCTCCTTTAAAAGTTAAAACTACGAGTTGCATCGTCGTTGCCGCCCTTTCCAAACGATTCCTTCTTCCTTTGTGCGAAAGTGTTGAAATTCGTTTCGGAAGATTCCTTTTTCTTTTGTAGGAAATAAGTTTAAAAGAGTCTCACTCCTGTATCCGTTTTCCCTTTTATAGCCCCCATTACTGCCACGAGCAATGGTAAAATCTTCTTGGATAGGTCACTCGGGTTACATGACCCATTCCCATGAATGGATGTGGATGGGTTTATGATTTTTCCTTTCAAGCAACCAAAAGTATGATAGGTTGGGAACATGATAGGATAGTTCATGAAACCTTGGAAACGTAAAGGAGAGAGGCGTGCGGATGTTATCTGCCACTGCGATGTTATGCCTTGTGTAATGCAATCGTTGAGAATTCGACTTAAAAAATACGCACAACACTACCAAAATCTTGTGGTCTTGTGGTTCTATTACAGCGGTGGCTTGTTTAAATGTTACATCAGGACCCGAAGTGTTTTCTCAATATTTCCGCTCCAAAAACTGGCCTCACAAGCCTCGGAAATCAAAGCGCTGTTACTAACTCATAGTAACCAACTCCTCACTCTGGTTCCTACTTGTTTTCTTAATATTTCCGCTTTGAAAAAACTCGCTTCATACAGCAAAAGCGTTGTTACCAATTCTCATCGAAGCTTCCTCGCTTTCTCAATATTTCCATTCCAGAGACTCACCTAAAAAGCAAAAGCATAAAATGAGTTATGGAGGAGAAGAATTACGTCTCTAACTGATATTGACATGAAAGTAAGCTTTATTATGTCTAAAAATTTGTTCTATTAAATAAATATTACATTTTTATGAAAAATAAAGATAGATGGTACAAATTTACCAATCACCACTGGGTATTGGAAATAATTCAGCCATTTCATGAACTATTCAATCATTTTTTGAATAATAAATGTTAATAAATCAAATATGTTAATATGGATATTAGAAATTGAATTTGTATAACCATATGAAGCTAGGACCCATAGAACTTAAAGTAGCACATGCATAATGTGTAAACCACAATCCCACTACTCACGATCTAAGCCTCTAACCAAGTGAGCCATGCCTACTTGGTAGCTTTCTAAAATAAGGTTCTCAAACTCAATTTTTACTTATCTAAGGCACAACAATTGAAAATGTGATTTAGGGTTTTCATGCCAAGTCTCACACCACCAAGCTAATACTTCATTGTATAGTTTTCCTATAAATAAAATGAAATGAACCTTTATTACATTTCAAAGACCCATAGGATTTATTGGATAGATATTACATTTTGATGAAAAATAAAGATAGACTTTACAAATTTATGAAGCACTAATGGGAGCATAAAAAATAAATCATATAGGCTTTTTGCTATAACATTATAATGCTATCTCAAATGGGTAGTCACAATACAAGAAAGAAATATATTTAACTCATCTTCAAAAGCACTTGATTTGCACAACCTACAAACACACTCTTCTTGAGGGAGTTGAATCTATCTTTCACTCTCAAATTTCAAATGATGAAAACTTAAGTGAAGTTTGTTGATAGCATTCCAATACTTGATTGGAATAGTAACTAAGAGATAATGAGCTTCTATATTGAGTTTATTAAATTTAATTTAATGTGAATAAATTTGTTTTTCACCTTCCACATTAGAGCACATTTGTGTTAAAACCTTTTGCTTGACTTTAGAATTTTATAGCACATTCTCCCAAGAGATATTTCATTTTCTCAACCATTGCATCCCTGAAAATACTAACCACAGTCTCACAAATCCTTGAGAACTACTTTAGAGAATTTTTCATGCATTGAGACATGCAAGCTATGAGTGTATGTAATTGATGAGCGGTCAAGGTACCTCCTACACCAACTATATGAATCACAAAGTGTTCATGCATGATTTGGTCAAATTCCGTGGACTCTACAGTTTCTAGTACACTAGTTTTCTAGGAAGTGAACCTTGCCCTAAAGGTCATTCGTTGTCTTCCCAATTACACTTATGATGCACATGGTATGGTTAAGTGTAATTGAGGCATATGATTTTTATTGTTTTGTGTTTTATGTTCTTTGGTGCTTAAAGTGAAAGATGAAGTAATTTAATAACTAATTTAACTTAACCAACTAACTAATCTCTAACTAGTCCTAACATAAGCATCTGGTCCTACATTCCGTACATGTCCTAAACCTACGTATCCACTACTAGGTTACCAAGCACNATAGTGCTCGAATAAAGATCCGTACACTTTCTCACTCCTACTATGGGCACTTAGAGAAAATATTCTAACCTTCAAATGGACAAATTGCAAGAGCTTTGCTACTACTATGACTTCTAATGCTCATAAACATGGTTGGAAGCTCATATTTATAGTTTTTGCTATAGGACTGCATTGATGAGACCCCATAGATGTAGCAAATGCTACATCAAAAAGGCAACACAACGTAAATGGGGCCTTGTTGACGAGGGCTTGTTGACAAGGCCAGCTCAACGGGGGCTCATCGATGCAACACTTTGATGCTCATGATATCCTCATGATTGAATAAAAACACATCCTTGAGTTCCCTTAAAAATTGGGAAGGTATGGGATTATTAACTAACTCTTGAAAAAACAAATTAACTTGACAAAATTGAGTGCTTGAGTGTACAAATCAACACATTACAAAAATTGTGGTGTTCATGACACAAAATTAAACACCATGAAATGATTACATAAAAAGTCGATAGCACATCCTCTGATGACGTAAAGACAATGGAGAAGATCAGATAGTCCTAGGTGATGGAGGCTCCTAAGGCTCTGAAGGACCTTTGTTGGCTTTAGGTGCATGTAGTAGTTGAGGTGGCTATGGTTTTCTTGTTGTAGCTACAACCTCTGATGGAAGGTGAAAGGCATTTAGTAATGTGTTCATATTCTCCTCCTTACTCTGGGGATCATTCACAATCCACATGATGTCATAAATATGGGCTAGAATGGGGATATCCCATGGATAGGGCATTATTGGGAACATCTCCTTTATGTTGATAAACTAGGCAATGAATTGTTTGCATTCAATGTCAAACATCTTAACTATGTTCTGTAACTCCTGGTAGTTATTCATCCTCTTGGCTAGGTTCTCGATACTTGATCATTGATCAATGAAATGTGCCTTGAGAACTTTGAGTTTAGTGTTTGCTTGGTGTCTTTCTGATGCTTGAACTCAGCCTCATACAAAAAGTATGAGCTAGCCACCTATTTCTTGAGCTTTGATTGTGGTCGTTCAATAGTCAACATGGAAAAATTTGCATAATGGAGATTGGCAAGCTTCATATATTCTACCATCTTATCAATTTGCAACTTCTTTATGTGGATTTCCACTTTTTTGTAGGCATATATCTCATCAATGATGGGTTTTCACACTTCTTTTTCCTACTGAAGCTGTTGGAGGGTTTCATTCACTTTTTCCTTCGTCAACTAGATGTGTTTTCTGTTTACTTCCTTTTGTAGATTGACCTATTCTCTATAATGATCTTTGACTTTCTCAAATTTTAGAGCTTCTGATTTCTAGGTAGCTTTGTTGATGGGGCCTTGTATATGAGGTCCATAGGAAAAAATTTGAAACTTGAATAGCTGAAAAGATATAAGGAAATTTTCAATGAATTTGGGGTTTATGGAATCCTAGAAAAGCCAAGAATATGATAAAATCATTGAAGAGGGTCTTTGAAAGCTCAAAAATTGAAAAATTTAATGGAGAATGTGTTTATAAATAAAATATGTAAAGGAGCACATGGTTTGGTGCAGAAGATGGACATACAAAAGATTCTGATTACAAGAATGCCTAAGGATAAGGTGCTTAATAACCCAACCAAGGAATATGCGAATGGATCATCCCCATAGTAGGAACATGCCTTTTTCCCCTTACATAACCTCAACCTAAGGAGTCTATGGGCCCCATACGTGATTAACGATTAATGGAAGTTAAGGACCAAAACCTTGAAGATTCTACCTAATAATTTAAATACATCAGACCAAGACGTGAAATCAAAAACTTGGACTTCGATAGTGAGGTAAATTATGGTAAGCATATATGGATGATAGAGAACGTAGAATGGAATTCCAAACTAAGGTCATAAGAAGTCCCTTATGGATTTTGTATTTAAAATGACCTGAGAAGATCCATCCTTAGTCGAAATCAAAACCAACCTCTTTCAGTGACTTTGCATTGCCACTCTAAGACCAATCCTTCCCCTTGAGACACAAGAGTATTTCCATAGAACAACCACCACTCCATAAAGAGAGAAAAAGAGAACTAGGAATTGAGAGAGGGCCTTAGTTAGAGAGGATCTTCAAGCATTGGTAACATGTCTTTCTAGAACCATAACCAGTGTTTGTAGCCTATTTATTTGTCTAAGGGATGTGATTTGAATTCTGATGAGTGGTGAGATACCCCTACACTCAACCATATGAAACAAGTGTAGCACGCACAATTTGGTCGAACTCCGCAGACTAAGTGCCTACACGCCCCATGGAACACTTAGGGTTAATCATTCGTTGTCTTCCCAAACATACTTGTAGTTGTCACGGTATATAGTTAAGTAAGTCCGAGGTATATGATTTTTATATCTTTTTATGTTTTTCTCCTATGCTATTGAGGTGAAGGATTGAGAAACTAACTAACTCTAACTAATAACCTAAGTCTAAATTACCTAGCGTCAGCATCCGTTCCCACTTACCGTACACACCTTGAACCAATGCAAGCGTGGCTACCAAATGCTAATCATCACTGGGATTACCACGCGTAACGCATGTGCTCGAAGTGGTCGTAGTGAGGCACTTAACAAGGAGGAAAGTGTTGAGAGAATCTAAGCTAGCCTAAGTGCGATGAGCAGCCGATTCCTTGACTAACCATACAAATCTTGGTGCACGACTACCACTAGGATTACCAAGTGCAGATCCTAGATACGCCACTAGGTTACCAAGTAGTCACACTAGATGCTCGTAATCAAGTCGTACTCATACTATGTTGCGATGAGCAGCCAATTCCTTGACTATTCGTACACACCCTTAGATGCTCATAATCAAGTCATACTCATGAGCATCCATTCCTTGACTATCCATACACATCCTTAGATGCTCATAATCAAGTCGTACTCATGAGCATCCATTCCTTGACTATTCGTACACATCCTTAGATGCTCGTAATCAAGTTGTACTCATTTTGCATTATTAGGAAAGCAATAAATAACATTAAATAAAATCCTATTCCATGCACTGCAAGGTTTATCTAGGAAGTTCATCTTTATTGCCGTACACAACATGTGTTTAGGTACAATGCTACTCGAATAAAGATCTGTTCACTTTAGGACTCCTACTGCGAGCACATGGAAAATATTTATCTCTGGAGTGATCAAACTGCCAGAGTTTCCCTACTTCTAGCCTAGGATGGAGAAACAAGGGAGAGGAACATCTTATTTATAGATATGGTGGTGGACCGCGATATCGCATGCACGATATCACAGGGGATGACGCGATATCGCGGCTCATGCGAATCGAATCTCATCATACCCCCATGACTGAATGAAAACTCATCCTCGAGTTCCTTACAATAATACTGGGAAGGTATGGAATTATTGAGGGGAATGGAACTAATGGGATGACATGTGAACAGATCATCATTACAAGACTTGACAAAATTGGTGTTCATCACAACAAGGGTGAACACCTTATTACAATGACATTAGGCCTTAGTTGGCAGCTTGAGAGAAAGAGAGAGAAAGAAGTGTTTCTGCTACCAACGCCAAAATTGCACCTTCCATTGTCCATCGGTAAGAGCGCCATCGATCTTGCTCCTTGCATAGTTGCTTCCAGCATTTCTCCATTCCAATTGTTTGCTCCAGATCCAATCCGTTGTTATATGATTGTCATCTGCACACACAACACAATTTTATATTAGCAAGGGTAAATGAATCATCATGTAATTGATACCTTGATTTGGTGTAAGTCCATTAGCTGAGTTGTGGTATGGCTGATATGGATTTGGGAATATATTAATGATGACTACCGAAGGTGTAGGGGTTAGGAAGAAAATCAAAAAAATTTGGGGCTAGGAGAAAATCGAAAAATCGGGCCCTGTACCCCCATGACTAATCGCGAACCTCCGGTAGCGTTAGAATGGAGAAAGAAAAGGAGTAAGAAAGATAGATAAAAATAGATAACTATAGCATTGATGAAATGGATGTTAAGATGGAAATGAACAAAATAAAATTAATTACAAAAATGTTAGGGAAAAGAAGTTAACTGGTGCACCAAAGAGGAATGTCAGTGGGTCCTCCCCAAAGCAGGCTTATGCCCTTAATGCCTTGACAAACCCACATTCAAAGAGTTCGTAGGCTCTGGGAATGTTATTTGGAACAAGAGTTAAAGTCTTAACCATAAGCATTTACCAAAAAGAAAAAAATGCATCTACCAAAATATATACACTAATGATAGAATCGGCAATGAGGTGAAGAATGGAGAGAAGGATGGAGAGAATATAATGGAATGGAATCCCAAGAACAAGGTGGTGTACAACCCCTTGTGGATTTCATGATTAATGTAAATTAGCAAGTCTCATTCCAACTCCGGCCTCAAACAAACCACTTCCAGTGACTTTGCATCAATGTAGTCAGCCAAACCATCCACTTGGGGAACAAGAATTCCTTCCCCAAGAGTCACCACTATTCCAATGAAACAAGGAGATAATCGGAAGCAAGAAGGGCCTTAGTTAGAGGGAACATTTTTAGTTCCATAACCAGTGCTTGTAGCCCAAACCATTATTTCATCTAAGGGGTGTGCTTTGAATTCTCACTTTTCTTCTTTTGTTGTTGTTGTCANTTTCATCTAAGGGGTGTGCTTTGAATTCTCACTTTTCTTCTTTTGTTATTGTTGTCATTTTTTTTTGATTTTGTGTTTTGTATTTTTATGCGTGAGAACCACACCATGCAAAGAATTTTTTATTTTTATTACTCAACTTCCTGGTAATTGGGTAACATCAGAATAGTAAGAAAACTTAAGAAGAAAACATCCAAGCACCCAAGAGAATGCCCAACACAAAAGCATCAAGTTCCCTTGAAGTCACACCCTTGTCAATCATTGAGTCCTTCCTTAGTTTGAGAAATGGCCAATCACCGATTCGTTAAAGTTCTTATTATGAAGGGGAATGTACATTTCCAAGCCAAGAGAGACCATAGAAACTGGTGGATGGATGGATGAAGTGATCTTATTGCTTGCCATATCAAAATAAACATACCTTAGTATCAACATTGTGACTTAAAGGTAAAAATCAAACATTAGCAATCAACATGAAAATAGTTCATACCATCATTCTGAAAACTTATTGGATGACAAACTTACAAGGTGGGTCACACACACACAAACAAAAAAAATGAAAAAATATAACGATGATGTAAAACAAAAACAAGAAAAGTTAAAGAAATTTGTAAAACAAAAACATGTAAGACAAAAACTTATAAAACAAAAAAATTGTAAAACAAAAATGTGTAAAAAAAAAACTTAAAAGAACTGATGGCCCCATATGGCTAGCATAGGTGGCCATATCCCCCATGACTAAGTGGAAAGGGAGAGATTCGAAATAATGAGCGCCTGTTTGAATTTCTAAGAAGTGTCCAACTTCTCCCAATTGATGCTCTTAGATTAAGGGATGAAAGTTGGCGATGCTCACATTCCAATGTATCTATGCCTTTGTTGTTGGCATGGCTTGTCTCTTCAGTTCGTTTCATGCATATTTTTTTTCTCCTTCGAGTAACTATCAACCACGGGGTGTCTACTAATGGTGTGGTTGCTACATACATGCATCTTTGTTTCATAGTTTCGAGGGCACACTTGTCACATGGAGGAGATGAGCATCCCTCCATGTCATCACCCGATGAATCACTATATGTGATGCATGGAACTTTCCTCTTCTTGATCTTTCCATAAATGCCTAGGCATGCGTCTACTGTGCTTAGCCATGCCCTTCCCCTTATAATTGGGAAGTCCCCTTCATTGTTATTTACTTCAATCACCAGGAAATCAGCTGGGTAGGACCAACCACACACAGTGGTAATGATGTCCTCCACTAATCCCAAAGGAATGGTGATGGACTGGTCTACCAGCTCTAGTTGGATATTGCTCTTCTTAAGTTGGGGTAGGTTCCAGGCGTGATACATCTCTCGTGATATTAAGTTGACTCTAGAACCTGAGTTAAGAAGAGCCCTATGTGGTTTGTTCCTGGCGATCTGGAGATAGATTAAGGGACTCCCAGGGTCAGTTAGTTTCCTGGGAAGGTGGCCTACCTTAATCCAATCGGTTACAGTATGCATTAAGCTCTGTTGGACTGAATGGTTCTTCGAAGTGTTAGATGGTAGAGGAGTGTACATAGACTCAACCACTTGTTGTTGTGAGAGTTTGTCTAGGATTTTGGTTCTGAAGAAGGGTCTTCCCTTTTTACAGTTGTCAAAACTAGTAGCAGGTTGACTATTTACAGCTCTCGTAATGTGACGTTGCTGCGGTTGAGTAGGAAGTTTCCCTTGCATTGTTGGAGTAGGAGGTGTTATGAGAACTATTGATGGAAGAGGTGT
>MNCI01017906.1:68883-93156 GCA_015680685.1 Gnetum montanum | reverse complement strand
TCGATTGGTGACTCATCCTCTTCATCACAAAATTTCAGTCCCTTCTTTCAAAGAGAGGGATCACGATTGTACTCTTTTGCACTTTCCCTTTTGCGTAGCTCACCTTCTTCATTTGCTACTTGTTCCAACAAGCTATGTACTTCATGGGATCTAAGTTTTGATAATCACCCTTGTGCATAAGTCCCAAGGGTTCTTATAGTCTCATGCCTTAGCCCATCTACAATGTGGCAGAGTTGACCCCACTATGCGTAACCATGGCCCAGGAAATAATGTAATAATGTGTAGTATTGGGCCATGGCAGCATCCAAGGGTTCATAAGTACCTTGTTTCCAGCCTTGGATCTTCTTACGCAAGTTGGACACTCTGGAGTACGTCTGATACTTATCGTTCAAAAACTCTAATATCGTACTCCACCTCCTGATGGTTTCTGGTTCTAAGGACCAGTACCAGCTCTCTGCTTTCTTGGTGAGTGTCATGAGGAATAACTTAAGTTTCTGCCACTTGTTTTCTATATTTTGCAAGGCGCAGGCATCGTGGAATGCCTATAAATGATGTTGTGGATCAGTGTTGTATCCCCCTTCAAACCATGGGATGTTGTTCATGTCTAAACGCTTGATCCGACTATCTTTTAAATGCCTTCTGGGAATTCTAACAGCCTCCGTTATGTTAAGCATACTTCAGGTTGCAAGTAGGGGCTCATCATGATCATCTCTTTCATGACGCCTGTGATGTCTTCGTTGTTCCCTACTTTCCCTTCGTTCATGCCCTTGTCCTCTCTCTCAACTCTCTTGTCGAGGTTTCTCGTTTTCCTTACTTTTATCCTCTCCGTTGTGCTCTTCATGATTGTACCCAGATGTGGAAGGAGAGGGTGAGTGATGTGAAGAAGGTGAAGAGGAAGAAGAACCATTGCCATCCTTCAAAAATGTAAGTTGGCTCTCCTACCTTGTGTCCCAAATATGTTGTGCTTCTCTGGGATAGTAATACCTTGTGTTAAAATCTTCCATAACTTATTCGGTGTATAATTCCATCATGCCAATCTATGCCAAGGCACAGAGAAGCATGTTAGAGACCAATCGATCTAGGGGTAACACGATGTTACCTTGCAAATCTCTCCATCGCAGCTGTTCATCTTGATGAAGGATAAAAGTAAAATCAGGTATAAACTCATCAGGATGAGTATATGTCACTTTGTATTGTTGAGGGACCGGCTGATTTTGGTTATGTGTTTTTATTTGCCAACTATTCTTTGTATGATCCTTAGGTGATGTGCTCTTATGAGAAGAAGACATTGTTATTTACCAGTGTGCTAATTACCATTATAAAATTTTTATTTGATTAACTCGAAGGTTTTTTTAGGCTCCCAACGATGTGAGTGATATCCTTTATGTTCTATTTAGCGCACAAACACTTAGTCCCTGGCAACGGCGCCAATGATGAGTGACGAGATACTCCTACACTCAACCATACGAAATGAGCGTAGCACATGCTATCCAGTCGAACTCTGCAGACTAAGTGCCTACATGCCCCATGGAACACTTAGGGTTAATCATTCGTTGTCTTCCCAGACTTACTTGTAGTTGTCATGGTGTATGGTTAAGTAAGTCCGAGGTATATGATTTTTATATCTTTTTATGTTTTTCTCCTATGCTACTGAGGTGAAGGGTTGAGAAACTAACTAACTCTAACTAATGACCTAAGTCTAAATTACCTAGCGTTAGCATCCATTCCCACTTACCGTACACACCCTAAACCGATGCAACCATGGCTACCAAACGCTAATCGTCACTGGGATTACCACACGTAACGCACTTGCTTGAAGTGGTCGTAGTGAGGCACTTAACTAGGAGGAAAGGGTTGAGAGAATCTAAGCTAGCCTAAGTGCGATGAGTAGTCGATTCCTTGACTAACCGTACACATCTTGGTGCACGACTACCACTGGGATTACCAAGTGCAGATCCTGGATATGCCATTGGGTACCAAGTAGTCACACTAGATGCTCGTAATCAAGTCGTACTCATATCGTGTTGCTATGAGCAGCCGATTTCTTAACTATCCGTACACACCCTTAGATGCTCGTAATCAAGTCGTACTCATGAGAATCCATTCCTTGACTATCCATACACATCCTTAGATTCTCGTAATCAAGTCGTACTCATGAGCATTCGTTCCTTGACTATCCATACACATCCTTAGATGCTTGTAATCAAGTCGTACTCATTCTGCATTACTAGAAAAGCAATAAATAACATTAAATAAAATCCTATTCCATGCACTGCAAGGTTTATCTAGGAAGTTCATCTTTATTTTTGTACACAACTTGTGTTCAGGTACAATGCTGCTCGAATTAAGATCCGTTCACTTTAGGACTCCTACTATGGTCACATGGAAAATATTCTATCTCTGGAGTGATCAAACTGCCAGAGTTTTCCTACTTCTAGCCCAGGATGGAGAAACAAGGGAGAGCTGCCTCTTATTTATAGATATGGCAATGGACCACGATATCGTGTCTGCGATATCG
Source organism: Gnetum montanum (assembly GCA_015680685.1). Taxonomy (NCBI): domain Eukaryota; kingdom Viridiplantae; phylum Streptophyta; class Gnetopsida; order Gnetales; family Gnetaceae; genus Gnetum; species Gnetum montanum. The sequence continues at coordinate 90,638 of MNCI01017906.1, read as the reverse complement.
TAGGGGATGACGCGATATCGTAGTGGCCACGATATCGTGTACGCAATATCGCGGCTCATGCGAATCGCATCTCATCAAATTCCCATTATGTTTTTGTTTGTTTGTTTATTTATTATTATTTTTTTCTTATTTTTGGATGGGAACCAAACCATGCAAAGAATTTATTTGACTTACTATTATTAGAAATTATGGAATGGTAAGAAGTCTATAAAAACACGCAAGCACCCAAGTAAGTAGAAGAGTGCAAAGAGTATTGAGTTCCCTTGAAGTCACTCCTTGTGCAAACCTTTGAAACCTTCCAAATTCCAGAAACTACCAAGGTCACCAATTTATTAATAATTGATTTAATGAAAGGGACCTAAAATTTCCAAAATAAGGAAAACCATAGACTTTGTAAATGGGTGGATGTCATGGACTCACTACCTATTCCATGCAAAAGAAACCATGACTAAGCCATTGGTACAAAAATTTGAAAATAGAAACTAAACATCAGCATATAAAACATTAAGCACAAACCACCATTAATAGCAACTATAGCACCACTGTGTCTTGTTGGAATAGATAATGTTTTATTAGTAAAAACTTGAAAGTCACACTTAAACAAAATAAAGTAAAATATATAAGAAAGTTTAAAAGAGTTAAGAAAGATTTAAATGTATTAACAATGGTGTAAAACAAGGAAAATGATGTAAAAATAGAAAAAAAAATTGAAAATAAAAAAGGTATAAAATAAATAACTTGCAAAATAAAAAACATGGAAAAAAAATAGACAAATTGAAGAGACATATGGATGATTAACATGGATGGCCATCTCCCCCATGATTGAGTTGAAAGGAGGAGATTTAAAAAATTAAGCATGGTTGTCCATCCATTAAGGTATTTATTGTACTGGCTTGCCTTGGCTTGTGAAAAAGCTTTACTTGTTGGATGTTGACCAACTACTTTTTATTTGGGATCTCAAATTTGTATATAGTCATGGCCCTAGAAGAAAAGGTGTCATCAATTATATAAGGTCCCTTCCACAATGTTTGGAACTTTGTTTTCTGATTTACATGTGTGGGGTTCCAGTAGAGAACCTTATCTCCTCGTTGAAATTTCACTTTTTGTATTCTACGATCATGTCATTTTTTATTGAATGCCTTGTGCACTTTATTCAAAGATAGGGCCACTAATTGGTTTTCATCTAGCATGTTGAGGCTGATTAATCTTTCTTTTAGTACTATACTTAGGTCAAGATTTAGTTCACAGGCTGTTGAGAGTGTGTAGAGCTCAGATTGAATCGAGAGCATTGGAAGTTTTTCGTACACTAACTCATAGGGAGAGTAGCCAATAGGGAGTTTCCATGTTGAGCAATAGGCCCAAAGGGCATCATTGAGTTTTATTCTCTAATCTCTCCTATATTTTCCTATGGTCCTTTTAGGATCTTTGTGATCTCCCTGTTAGTTACCTTTGTTTAATTGTTGGCTTGGGGGTGATAGGGCATTATTAATTTATGTTCAACCCCCAAGAATTGGATGCATTTTTGAAAAGTGGCACCTATAAAATGGGTTTCATTGTCAAACGTTAGTGCATGTGGCATTCCAAACCTATTTACAATATTTTTTTGTACAAATCTAGTAGTGATAGATGATGTACAATCAGTGACAGCTGCTACTTCAACCCATTTGATGTAGTAGTTGATTGTTACGATAATGTATGCTTTTCCATTAGACATGGGGGTGATGGGACCCATAAAGTCAATGGCCCATATGTCAAAGGGTTTCAATGGTTAAATCCACTATTGAGGATCCTCCATTCATGTAGTCATCCCACTATCTTGTTGGCATTGCTCACAAGATTGGACGAATTGATGGACATCCCTAAAGATTGTAGGCCAATAGTATCCTACCATTAGGATTTTTATTTCCATGCATCTCTCTACATAGTGGCCTCTGCAAAGACCTTCATGAGAATCCTAGAGAATGAGTAGTTGATCCACATTAGGGACACACCAATGAACTAGGCCATCGGTTCATATCTTGTAAAGGTATTTATTGATTTCCATCAAGTACTTTGCCCGATGAAGAAATTATTGTTTCTTCCTAAAGTCTAGATCTTGTAGCATCTCCTAAGTAAGAAGGTAAGTAAAGATTCCATCATACCATGTTGGTTCAATGGAAACTTGATCATTTATTACTCATGTAAAGAGGATTTTATCTAGAAATTCATCATAGAGTGGGCTCTCCTCCTATATATTATCTCATCTTAGAGAGATATGATCAATGACCACATTCTTAGTCCCTTTTCAATCTACCATTTTGAGATTGAATTCCTATAAGATCACAAGCCACCATATGATACAAGGACTCATCATTAGCTTATTCATTAGAAAGCGAATGACACCATGGCCTATGTGCATAAACATTTTTTAGCCAAGCACATAGTGCCTAAAATTTTTGAGAGCATACACCACTGCCATCAGTCCTTCCTTAGTTGTGGTGTAATTTAACTACGCACCTACAATGCTTTGGCTTGTATAATGGATGTAATATGGACACTTCTTGTTATCTAGCTATGTAAGCATGGCTCCGAAGGAATAATTCGATGCATAAATCATTATGTGAAATGATCTAGACCAGTCTAGTGCCTATAGAATTTGGAGTTTCTACAAGTTTTTCTGTTAGCTATTGGAATGCATGTTCACATTTCTTGGTCTAGATGAATGAAGCATATTTCTTTGTAAGCTCAACCAATGGCTTTGCGATCTTAGAGAAATTCTCTATGAATTGTCGGTAGTAGCCAGTGTGTCCAAGGAATGATTGGATGTCTCTAACTATCTCTGGTTGGCATGTGATTCCTTGGATGATCCTTATATTTTCTAGGTCTATCTTAATCCCTTCTTATGAAATTAGGTGCCCTAGTACTATGCCCTCCTAGACCATTAGATGGCCTTTTTGCTAATTGAGCCTAAGGTTTGTTTCAACACATATTTTCAACACCTACTCAAGGTGATCTAAGGCTTGCTCAAATGTAGCCCCATAGGTAGAGAAGACATCCATAAAGACTTCTATCTTGCTACCAATATTCTATTGAAAAATGTGAAGGACAAAATGTTGAAATGTAGTAGGGACATTACACAGATTGAATGACATCTTATAATACACAAAAGTTCCCCAAGGAATTTTGACATAATGACAAGTGGGATAACCCACTTACTATCTATGATGGGATAGATGAACCTCATTTTGAGGAGTTATTCTATTTCCTCTTTGAAAATTTGCTTCAACTTGGGGTTTAGCCAATGGGTTCTATTGTCAGTCATGCATAGTGTGCTGCTGTTAGAGTCAACTATCAACCAATGGATGCCTTCATATTTTGTGGTTGCTACATATAGACACCTTTGGATATCTATTTCATGTGCATACTAATTGCATGCTTTGATGAATGTACTATTAATGGACCATATTTTCTACATGCAATTGCATCCATTATCACTGTACACAATGCATGGAACATGCTTCTTCTCTAGTTGGCCAAATTCATTTTCCTTAGAGATTTCTAAGGAGAGGTTCCTTATACCCATTTGTGCATCAATCGTACTTAACCAAGCCCTACCCATAATGATGGGGAAGTCACCTTTGTAGTTTTCTACCTTGATCACCAAAATATTGATAGGATAGGACCACCCATAAACTATGATTACAATGTTCTCCACTAGCCCCAAAGGAACAATGATTAACTAGTCTATTAATTTTAAATAAATATTGCTTTTCTTGAGAGGTGGTAGGTTCCAAGCATTGTACATGTTGTAGGAGATGAGATTAACACCAGAACTGGAATCAAGAAGAGCCTTGTATGGTTCATGTCCAGTGATCTACAAGTAAATCAGAGGACTTCCTAGGTTAGATCTTTTCATGGAAAGGTTACCAACCTTGATCCAATAAAAAAAATGTGAGTTAACATCACAGTGTGGATTTGAGGTGTTGTTTGGTTTGAAGGGCTTTTCAATTTGTTTGATGTAGAGGATGGGGATGTTGGAGATACAGGGTGACAAACCACATTAGGTTGTGAGGGTTTACGAGGACTGTTGGGTTGAAAAAGTGATTATTTCTTGGAACGATTGTCTAAACCACTTGGCTAGAAGGCTAGTTGTAAATGTATAGCCCTCGTAGCATTTTTTTGTTGTGGATGTGGGGGAATTTCACCTTGCATGGGTGGAGCAAGAGGTAATTGGGTTGAGGGAAGAGGGATGTGTGCAGACACATGCAAAGGATGGTATGGATATGAATTCTTTCCTTGAGTAGATTGTGAATGAGTTTGATGGTACTTTAGAGGGTAATAGTGATGATAGAATGATGTGTGGCTTGTAAAGCTTTGTGGAGAAATACGTTGCTAAACATAGTACCCATATGGATCTGGTTGCTTGTAAGGATACTACTATCTTGGCATTGGCATTTCCTATGACTGTGGTTGGTGCCATCATTAGTATTGCTCATACAGTTGTGATGGAGCTTCACTTGGATAGTAATCTTGTTGTTTTTGGTAGAACTACCTCATATTTCCTTGAGGATAAGGCAATCTTCTGGGTGCTCACCTTCTTGCTAGTTGTAGATTCAATGCATACACCCTAGACTCTTGTAAGTGTGACACCACAAGGTAACATCCCTTCAAATGTTCATATTGACAAATGTCACATCCATCATCATCATTAGAGTTTGTCTTCACAACTTCTTCTATACAGTTGCTTTACACTTACCTCCATGATAGGCGTGTTTAGCTTCTTTCCTCCTCCTATGGTCATGATCACTATTTCGCTCTTTAGATTCTTTAGCGATCTTCATAATGATTTGGAACTTCTCATCCAAAGAGCCCCATAATTTATCAACCTTTACTGATATATTAGAAACAGATCTTTTGATGGGCAAGGTTTTTTTGTTCACCACTTCATTGAGTAGTGACTCCTCCTCATCACAAAATTAGACCTCCCTTTTCTTGATGGAAGGGTTTCTATTATATTCTTATGCACTTTTCCTTTTTTGAAACTCACCTTCTTTTTTTACTACCTACTCTATCACATTTGTATCTGATGAGATTTCAGTTTGGATAGTCTCCCTTAGGCATAAACCCCAAGAGTTCTTTTGGTTTCTACTCTAAGCCCATCTATGATGTGGTGGAGTTGTTCCCTCTAAGAATAACCATGGCCATGACATCAATGTAAGAGAGAATAATACTTGCTCATGATGACATCTAAGGGTTCATGAATTCCTTATTTCCAGCTTTGGATTTTCCTTCTTAGATTAGACACTCTAGAGCATGCCTGGTATTTGTCATTAAATAGCTTAAGCATTGCACTCCATCCGTACATAGATTCTAGCTCTAAGGACTAATACCGGATTTTTTCTTTCTTCATGAGTGTCCTAGAAAAGAGCTTGAGTTTTTGACAATCATTTTCAATGTTCTGCAAGGCATAGACATTGTGAAAAGCTTGTAGATGTGTTTGCGGATTAGAGTTATATCCCCCCTAAAATCTTGGGATATTGTTCATGTCTAAGCACTTGATCCAACTATCTTTCACATGACTAGTTGGAATCTTAACTACCTATGCAATGTTAAGCATACTTCAAGTTGCCAACAGAGGTTCATCATCATTGTTATTGTGTTGTCATCGATAATGTCCTCTATTACCCGTTTGTTCATTATGGGCTTGGTGATTAGTATTGTTGTCCCATTGAGCACCTCCATCACAGTTATTCTTTCTATGACATCTTTTAGAACTAGAAGAAGAGGAAGAAGAGGATGCAAATGACGAGGGTGAAGAAGGAGGAGGACTACCATTGCCATGGTTTTTTCGAACTCTCCTTTGATTTTCATGGCCACGTTCATCAAATTTCTTATTATCTTGATGCTTTCCTAAGCTCTTACCTTGATTGCCATCTTTTCCTAAACCCAAAATGTTGATAGTAGAATGTAGATTCAGATTCACACTCCCAACACTATTAATAAGGGTGGGGAATTGTCATGTTGAGAGCCCTCAGAGGGAGGATCCTTGTTATCATCTTGGTTCAATAGGAATAAGTGATTAGTGAACTGTTTCCCCTTCATAGCCTCATGATGCTTCTCCTAGTGTCGATCTCTCTTATGTTGTGTGTTAGTGGGACAATAGTCCATAGTTTCATAACTATGCATAACATTTTCCTCTTGAAGATTGTGGATGCCTAACTTTGTAAGAGATTAAAGTAGCATCATGAGTATAGATCAATTGGGGGGCATTATAATGTTGCCCTCCATATCACATGATTGCAGTTGCTCATCTTGGTGCAAGATGAAGGTGAAGTCAGTACATACTCATCTAGATGAGTATATACCACTTTGCACTCTTATGGGATTAGCAATTTAACATATTCATGCTTGTGAGAAGAAGAAGATATTTTGCAAAAAATAAAAAAAATAAAAAAATATCTGTGTGTTTTTGTAATTGTATGTCATGTGAGAGTGATGTTGACCTTGGGTTTGTCTAATGATATTAATAATGTTCACTAATCCTAGATAGTGCATGTTTTAACAAACAGAGTCCTCGGCAATGGCACTAATGATGAGTAGTTGAGGTACCCCTATGTCCAACCATATAAATCATGAAGCATTCATGCACAATCCCATCAAATTTTGTGGACTCTATAGTTTTTAGTACACTAGTTTTCTAGAAAGTGAACCTTGTCCTAAAGGTTGTTCATTGTCTTCCTAATTACACTTGTGATGTACATGGTATGGTTAAGTGTAATCAAGGCATATGATTTTTATTATTTTGTGTTTTATGTTCTTTAATGCTTAAAGTGAGAGATGAAGTAATTTAATAACTAATTTAATTTAAATAACTAACTAATCTCTAACTAGTCCTAACATAAGTATCCAATCCCACTTTCCATACACATCTTGAACCCATGTATCCATTGCTGAGTTACTAAGCACTATGCTATTAGGTGAACCAAGTAATAATGTTGCTAGGATTACCAAGCGAATACATGTTTACACTCGAAGTAATCATACTTATGTGTTTAATCTATTTAGCTTAATTAATTAACTTCTCACTCAAGGTCTAATTTAGCTTAATTAATGGCATAAAGAAAGCATTAATCTATTCTAAGTGTTGCAAGGTTTGATCAAAAGGCTCATCTTTAGTGTCGTACATACTAGTCTGGTTCAGGTACAATAGTGCTTGAATAAAGATCTGTACACTTTCTAACTCTTGCTATGGGCACTTAGAGAAAATATTCTAACATTCAAATGGACAAAATACAAGAGCTCTACTACTACTATTACTTCTAATGATCATAAACATGGTTGAGAGCTCATATTTATAGTTTTTGTTACAAGACTACATCAATGGGGCCCCATAGATGTAGCAAATGCTACGTCGATGGGGCAACACCACGTAAACAGGGCCTCATCTATCAGGCCATGTCAATGGGGGTCCATTGATGCAACATTTTGATGCTCATTAGTAATGAATTGGCATGAGGCTTCTACTTCTAAAGGTAATAAATCACATTCACATAATAACTTTGAGTAATATTTTTGCATCTACACCTTTAGATCATTGAGAAAAAAAGTTTTTTTGTACTCTTTCAATATCTTTCCAAGGTTGAGCATTGAGTATAGATTTCCAAATAATGCATCCATACAATATAATAGTGTAAATTATAGTATCAATTTTTTTTCGGACCTTCCAAGCCCAAAGTCCTAAATCCTTGTACTTATTTTTGAAAGAATATAGAGGTTTGAAACCTCTTGTTGTTTTTTGTTTGATGCAATTCTCCCATATGTAGATGTCCATATGTCTTACCATCATCATACAAAGTTTTTGTTGCAAATTCAAATTATTTCTTAGACAATAAAAAATAAAAATATAACAAAATATCAATAAAAATTTATCCTGAAAGTTAAGAAAAAACATATGAATGCAACACATAACAAATGGACTCCTAAAAGATGGTATAAGAAGTTTGAATAAATTTTGCTTACAATAGCAAAGCAAGTTCTACATTTTCAATAACAAGATGCTCAAAGGATTTGGTTTGATAAGGATTATATGTAGGCTAGGCAGCATATTAAGAATGCAAATAAGAGTCACAAACAAAGTTTAGTGTTTAGTTAAAGCATATAAAAGCTTAATTAGAACCAAGAGAAGGAAATTTATTGGACAACAACAAGAATATTTTGCTTACACTATTAAAAAAAAACTATTTTGGAAATGTTTTTATCATGAGCCTATTCATCATTTAATTTTTCTTTTCAAGATATTTGCTCATTTTACAAAAAGTTATTTACAAGAGAAGATGATAATTATACTACTATTGTACAACAAGCACCTCTCTAATTTACTCTTGATGAAGTCAAAGAGCATATTAGAAAGATAGCATTTAGCAAAGTTGTAGATTCAAATAGTTTACATGCAGAATTATTAAAGTGGACAAGATATGCTATTCATAGAGAAATATGACATAAATTAAATTCAACAATAGAGAAAGGATTAAATAAAAACTAAAAAATTAGTAAAGCTATATTTTTATATAAAAAGAGAAAAATAATTTGAACAATTATTAATTGATTGTTGTGAGTAATATTTTTGCTAAGTTATTGGATGCTTTGCTAGAAAAGAGAATTAGTACTTGGGCTGAAGGTAATTAGGTTAGGATAAGGTGAGCAGAACAAAATCACTCCACTATTGATCACTTAGTTACTCTTGGGCACTGTATGAAATTTGCAAAAATTCCTAATAAAAACCTTTTTATTTATTTTATTGATTTTGCAAAAGAATATGATTCAATGATCTATATAAAACTATGGTTATGCTTGCCTAAAATTAGCCTTTCTTTAGATTTGATTACAGCAATTCAAAGATTGTATGTGAAAGTGATTATTGAAATTATAGAGTAATTTAAGGAAAAAAAATTAATTCTAGAGAAAAATTGGAGTTAAGAAAGACTATCCACTTTCTTCAACTCTTTTTAGTATTTTTATTGATGAAAGTAAGAATGGTTGTGCAATAGGCAAGATATTCATATTATCAAAATTAGATCCCAAGTAGGGAATATTATTTTATATGTAGATGATGCTCCCTTGATCTCCACTACTACATAAGGTATGTAAAATATGTTGCAAATTTTAGAAAATTATTTCCATTTATTTTGTCTTTAAGTGAATATAGATAACACCAAATTGATGATCTTGGGTATAAGAAATACCTACTATAACTTCCATTTTGGAGTTACTACTGTGCAAATAGTAGATTCTTTTAAATATTTAAGTCTAATTTATATATACATCTACATATTTCAATTAGTATCAAATCCAAACAAAGAAAGGTGCATTTATTGTTATTGGGCATGATTATTGAAAATGCTTAGCCAAGAGTAGATGTTTGAAATGGAGGATAGGGAAGAGGAGATGGTGTTGTCTACAATACCTGTTATTGATTAAGACTAACCAATGAATTAATTTTCTAATAGATTAGCTTGGAGTGCTCAAACCACATGAAAATTATGTGTCTTTTTCTTTTGTATTTTTCTAAATCCATTGGAACTTAAACATAATGTTCAAGCAACATATTTGTTCCACTCCTTTGAGTTTTAATTAACATCATTTGGCCATGATCAGGTTCAAGATCTATTAAAGAAATATCAAAACATAGTAAAGAAATTTTTTTATTTGTACAAGCAAACTATTTCAAGGCTCTTAATAAGGAAAATTCAACTAGAATTAATCTTACCCAAGTACAAAACTTATGTTCAATTTTGCAAATAGTGGATAACTAGGATAGGACTTGAGAGAAATAGGGTAAGAATTGAGAAAGAAAGAATTACAATAGCAATATAAACATTAAGAGAGTTTAAGGAATATACAATTTATCGAAAGAGAGTTTCAAATAGTCCAAAATAGAATGGAGTAATTGAGAAGAAAGAATAGAACTCTATGTGAAATGGTAAGATATATACTAATCTAACCCAAATTGGAAGATGAATTTTAGGGTGAAGCCATTAGTATAACATTGCATATTATTAATAGAAATCTAACATTCTATCTTAATTTTAAATTCTTAAAGAAGATTTGGAATATAAAATAACTTAATTTTGGTTATTTACATATTTTTGGATGCAATGTATACTACCATGTACATACTTACCTAAATGAAATTTGATTGGAAGGTAAGAGAAAATTATTTTGTAGGATGCAATATTCATACTAAGGTTGCCATATTTAGGACCAAAAACTATAAAAATTGGTTATATCATGTAATGCAACTTTTAATGAAGAAGAAATTTCAAAAGATATGTAGAAATTGAGTAACATAAAGCAAAATGAAGGAAAGGATAATTCCACATATAATCTTAATTATGATTTTTCTAAAAAGCATACAAAAGGAAGAAATTTACTTAGGAGAAGATGTAGGTCATTAAGATTTTCCACCTTAGAAAATAATAAATAAGTTCCAAAATCATTGAAAAAATAACTATGATACTGAATTTAATCTAATCGATCAACTTACAACTAAAATTAGCAAACCGATAGAATGGTATGCAACAATAAATAGTGTTGTAGGCTAGGCAAATATCAATATTAATGAGCCAAGGCTATTTAGACATAAACATCAAGAACTATATCAAAAAGATACTATCACTAGTATTATATTACAAGATAAAGATACATCAAAGACAATGAATCAAGCCCTTACAATGTTGCATTAAAAGGAAGTAATACAAACTAAAGTTTAGATGTTGCTTAAGCAAGGTGTATAGAAATTAGTACCCTATCCAAAAGGAAGAAAAGCTATTAAAAATGGATGAGTATTAATAACTAAATTGAAGGAAGATGGAAACCTTGATAAGTATAAAGTAATCTTGTACCAAAAGGACTTTCTCATGTTAAAGGAATTCATTATCAAGAAACTTTTGAACTTGCTACTTGTAAGAGTATTAGCTTGGTAACCCTAGGTTAGACATTTTATAACACTTTGAATTAGAAATCCCTTTGTGTGTTATATTTTAGATCCAGAAGATATTCACTAAAGTGCATGGATATATCATTAGATATTGTGATCACTAAGGTGTAGTCCATCTTGAGTTTGCCTTTCATTTCCTATTCACTTGGAACTCAAGGGTGATGTTGTATGATGCTTTTAAGGATGGCATCATAACACATTTAGACATTTGGTTTATTATATATTAACTTCTAGGTGTGATGTAGAAACATAGTTATCAACATATGAAATCAACCTCCCTCATCCTATGCTATATTAAGACAACCATATTTTATGGATTGAAGTTTAAAGCTTAGTCTATGAAGGTATTAGAAGTATATATAGATATTGACTAGGAAGGGGATATTCTTGATAGAAGTTCCCAAATAAGGTTCTAAATATAACTTTACAATATTATTATAAATTAATGTAGTAGCAAATAAAGAGTTATTTGATTATCATATATGGAAGTAAAGCATCCACCCTTACATGAAATAGTTTAAGATATGATATGAATCCATTAGTTATTAACAAAAATTAGTATAAACATGCATGAGCCTATTATTATCCTTTATGATAACCAAAAAACTATTAAGGTAAGTCAAAATCTAGTCTATCATGATAAAAGTAAGTTGCTACATTTTAACCAATTCATAGATTAGAGATTAGTATAAAAAGAATATATATCATATAAGATCTATGCACAAAAGGAAAAAGAAAAAATATATCCTAAACCAAGAAGAATCCCACATGCCATAAAGAAAGAAAAGCTTTTTAATATATAATACAAGTATCAAAGCACTTCAAATTGGAAATAGTTCTGGGTGATTTAGATACAATATTTAGAATCATCTAATAGGTTGTATTGAAGGGATCACCTTTGGTTGTGCTTTATTTTAATCTAAATATTTATTAAAATTACCAAAAATTTCAATAAGTTTAATGCACAAAGTTGTGTAATTTTGACACATGTAACATGAAGAGGAGTTTCTTATTGATATAAGCTATACTTTCTACTTTATAAGGTTTGAGCTAAAAGCATAAGGTCATCCTTTTGAGAGAAGAAGAGTGCATTGTTTACTAATGGTTGGTAACAAAAAGCTCAACAGAGTCATCAAATTTTTTATAGGTGTATGTTCCATACTTATGGATAATCTTGACTTAGCTTAAAAATATTTTACGATCAAACATGTTATGTTTTTTCTAAGTCATCATTTATAGAAATGGATTATCCTTCATTGAAATGAATATAGGATTATTCAATTTCTTTAACACATATGAAAAAATAAAGAGAATAAGTATATTAGCTTGCAATAATAAGAGTGTAGATTAAGCTCAAGTATTAATTAAATAGCAAAAGAAGTTTCCAATTCTTCATTGTAAGTAATAGAGAGTTGCTTAGCTTACGAATATGGAATCTATCTCAACATTTAAATGAGTCCCTAAAAGTTAATACAAATTGAAATCCTGTACAAATATAGAAAAGCCAGCCTTTTGAAGTATAGGACTTAGTAAAAGTGCAAATGAAGAAAGTGTGATCCTAATTAATAAGATTAATTCAACAAATTTTTAAAATTAAGATCAATATATGCAAGAAATTTCTCATGGTATTATATGTTGAAGATTTAATTTGTTCTAGAAAACTTAACATTCTAGTTTATGTCTATATGTAGTTACACCATGAACTTTAGTATACACTGTCTTGGTGTACAACACCATCTACAATATTTTGCAATATCTATCAAGTTAGTTATTTTTAATCAAAAATATTAATGAATAATAACTATGCATTGTATTCATTTGTTCTTTGAACATAATTGTTCCATTAAAACTATATAAGTGATTGATGAGCGGTGATGTACCCCTATGCTCAACCATATGAATACGAGCGTGTACGTGTGAACTAGTCGAACTCTTTGGATGGACTAGCTATGGCACCTAGATAGTTATACGTTGATTGTAGTTCATTGTCTTCCCACCTGAACTAGTATTTGCTTAGTCATGTATGGTTTAGTCAAGAGTGAGGCATATGATGTTGTTCCTTACTACTATGCTACTCCTAAGGACAATAAGTGATATCTTAATTAAGCTATTGAGCAATAGGAAATAGGATCTAAGCTAGCCTAAGTGTGATGAGCATCTGTCCTTAATCATCTATGTGCATCTTGGACTTCATGTACTACTTCTAGGATTACCAGCCACACATCACTTGAAGCACTACTCGATACGCTACTGGGCTACCACTTAGTTACACTTAAATGTTTATGATTAAGGCGTACTCATTCCACATTAACAACAAGAATAGTAAATGATGATAAAATAAATATTAACTAAGAAACTAACAAGAAATAATAAATAATTAAAACAAATTAAAAACTAAGTGAATGCTACAATGACAAAGTAATCTTGATCTTTATTGTCGATCGTGTGTGTGTCGAAGTACATCACACTTGGATAAATATTCCATACAATTAAAAGACTTACACTGTGGGCATGCACTTGGGAAAGAACTAAAAACTAAAAATTTACTAAAGACTGACAAAAAGGGCTAACTCCAAAGACTAACAAAAAGACTGGACCAAAGACTCTCTCATTGTGCACCTGAGTGCTATATTTATAGGCTAACATAGGAATCATGATATCATGTATATGATATTATATCTAGGCTACAATATCATGTACCTGATATTGTGTACTGAATACAATGATTCATCATACCCCCACAACTAAATAAAAACTCATCCTCAAGTCAAAAAATTGAGGAACAAGTTCATTTGATTACAAACAGTGAATAGGTATGTGATTATTGAATGACTATGGATTATTTCATGCTGCAGTGTGGGACTAGACAAAAAAAATTCTAGACACCAACACAAAATACAAAATTTATGGAACTCATGTGGTTCCTGGTGGTGGTGGCTCCTCCATGGGCTTCTTTCCTTTATCCTGTGATCTAGGCTTCTGAAATGGATACCTTTGAAGAAGTGCTTGAAGTTTTTCCTCCTCTGTGTAAGGATCATCTACTGTCCATGCTGATGTTCCAATGTTTGATGGAGTCAACACTTCCCATGGGCATGGCAGTTATAGGAACATTTGATTGGCTTTGACATACCATGCTGAAAATAGTCATCATTCCTTCTCATATGCTCTAGATTTATCTTTGAGTTCTTGATAATTCATAAGCCATCAAGCCAATTCTTTTGCTACATCTTTTTGGCCTTGGTAGCTAGCCTTTACTACCTCTAGTTTAGAGTTTGCTACCTCTATTTTTTGCAATTTCTTCTTGTGTTCCACAAACTCTATCTCATAGGTAACAGCTACCTACTTCTCTAGGTTAGTTCTTAGGCACCCTATTGTTAACATGGCCAAGTTGGCATACTGCAAATTTGCCAGCTCCATGTATTTTGTGAGATCTTGGGTTTCCAGGTCCCAACTTTTTAATTCTACTTGGTGGACGAAGGCATAAGTATCCTGTATGACTTGCTAATCAGTGTGTTGAGCACTGAAAGAATTAATGTGATCCTTAGCCATACAAATCTCTTTTTTGATGATTTCCTTATACATTCCCACCTGGTCATGGGAGTGCCCCTTGAATTTTTCATGCCTCTTAGCCTTATTTTTCCACATGCATATTTCAATGGTTATCTTTTGTTGGATGGTGTATACCCCCTCCATTAATAGGGTTCTATTTTCTCTTGCTAAGTGAATTATATCTTAGTTGAATCTTATTAGTTGTTATTGCATTTGTTGGAAAATTTCTTTGACAAAGTTATTCTATTTTTTAACTATTTTCAACCAAATATTTTTTCGTAGCAAGGAGTTTATTCTCTTCTTGTAAGGCCTTGAGGGCTTTACCATGTGTATATGTCTGAGCTTGTGCTTTTAAAGCATCCTAATTAGCCTTCTCTTTTTCCATTGCCACCCTTTTATTCTCCACTAATGATTCATTTAATTGATTTGTTTTAAATGATTCTAACTAATTGGTTGCAACAAGTTAGGATGGATCTAGCTATTCAGCTTGTAGGACGACAAACTTTTCTTGGAGTCTCTGCAACTCATCTTCTATGAGTTCATCCCTAACCTCAGCCATGATCAACTTCCCTTTAGTGGAAATGAGGTATGATTATGTCATTGTGACATCTTTGAGGATGTCAAACAAGGATGTCATTACTTATCTTATTTGTAGCAAGTGATCCAAAGCATCCTCATGTTCTATAGGAGTCATTGAGGTACCGACTAGAACTTGAGCATCACATGCTTCTATGAAATTTTCCAGTAGCACAACAAGCACATTAAATGATTTTTTGATGTGGTCCATGACCATCTTTGCTACTCCAATTACATCGTAGTGTTGCATGACCACCACTGTGGCACCTTCACTAGTTTTTAACTATACTTGGAATGATGCAACATTTCTAGAGATTTGTTGTGACCAGTGTGATTCCCCTCCTTTTTTTTTGAATTGAGACCTCACCCCTTGTAGGATCAATTGATATGGTGGACTATATACCATCATAGATCACCTTGAAGAGATTGGCCTCATCTCTACTTCTCCAACTGACCATCTCTATGATGGTCCTAAGATGGATCATCAATAGTAGGTAATCTTGTAGTGGCAGTGGCCGTTGCTGGTCTTGCTGGCCTATGGGCTACATGCTAGGCCCTACTAGTTATTGTTGGTTGAGCCTTATGAAGTTGGCTAGGCCCTACTATTGGAGGTGTAGTGGGCCCAACCATCTATTCTTATTTAGGCTCTAATGTCTCACTAACATCTTTTCTTGGTACTGGTGGTTTAAGTAATTTAGCATATGAAGCATTTTGAGCTTTTCTGAGGATATCATTGGTGTACCCAAAATTCTAGCACACTGACATAGCTTCCTGATTAGACACAAAAAGGGTAGTGCAAAATTTCTTGTCTTCCATTCTTCAAACTGCCTTAATATTTCTATTAAATACAGATGGGGCAAATTAGCATCAACATTGCCCATCAAAATTGCACTTCCTTTGACTGTATAGGTAGAAATTCTATTTAACCCTTTTGTTGGAAAAATATGATAGGTGCCAATTTTAAAGTAAATTCTCTTTTCAAGGGTTAGTTCTCCATATGTCTTGTCTTCTTTACCATACACACCTTTTAACCATACTTTTCTTACATTTTCATCAGAGCGAGTGGACAAATGAGCAACTTTAGGCCCTCTATTTTGAAGATTCAGAACTTATGCAATGGCCTTTGTGGAGAAATATACTAAAATTCCACCAATATCAATGGTGGTACCTTCTTCTTTATTGTGCCAAAATTGATATGTTTCACCCAAATACCATTCTCTGCTCTCCAAGACGATAGGCCATAGTGGAGATCCCTTAAGTAGATCCTTGACTAGTTCAAGGGTGAATTCAGTAAAAGGCCCAAAATTAAGTTCCACAATCATGGTAGAGGATGTGGACCTTTCCTGAATGGCTTGAACACATTCTAGGGATAACATGAGGTGTTGTCCTTATTCTAGTGCCTTGACCTCTCCACCTTTGGCATGGCTAGATTACACTATTATGGGGGTGTCTTGATGAATGATGTATGAGTGGGCCTCCTACTCTGCATGTTCTTCTCAAGGTTCCTAGCCTCTACCTTCTCTTGGGCATTTGGCTACACATTGAGAAGGTCCTCCCTATTGTCCTCTTTTAGGGGTCACACAAATATTGATTGTTAGTAAGGTTATTTAAAGAAATTTAATTATCTCATACCTTATTCATTACCTTTAATAGATGTTAAATTCTTTTCTTAGTGTGATTTCAGAGTTAGAAATTTTTCAAGGAAGTTCCCCTAAAAGTTTTAATGTCAGGCTTGATCTGCTTAGGTAACTCCTATAATAATTTAAATGATTTGGGTGAAGGAAAAAAATTAGTTTGGCATGAGTTGTTAATGGTACTTACCCCTATGGTATCCTTTGGACAATAGCAAATCTTGAAAAAATTATACACAAGTTCTATAGTACCCCTCTCCCACGACTAAGTTAAACACTTCAGGTTTAATTAGGTTCGATTAAAAAAGAAATCAAAGAATTAACAAGAAAAATATTGATAGTGGAATTTAGACTTGCAAATCACTAAAAATTATGGAAGAAAATTTGAACAACTCCCCTGCATCAAATGTTGAAAATGACTTCTATAGTGTGTGGAGGCCCCATGTATATAGTTTTTGTTGACGTGATATTGCATATGCAATAGCGACCCGATATTGTGTTGAACCCAATACTGGGTACCCATTATCATGTCCCCACCAAGATAGAGTACTTAGTAAAAGTGATAATTTTATGAGTTTTTATAGCCAAAAATGAAGGATTTAAGGTAGATTTGAAAAGTTTGGGGTAATGTCAAGTGGAAATTAAGTACCAAAAATGTAATGGGGGGATTCATACAGTGGAGTTCTTTGAAAAGGATGAGGAAAAATTACATGTAGTGGTTCTGAGGAGTGTTTAATTAAAATGATGATGAATGAAAGAATAGATTTGACAATGGAGTACTCAGAGGATATAAAATGATGTGGTGATGTGCAACAAGTACAAATGATAAAAGTCACGCAAGTGGATCCTCCCTAAAGCAGGTTTCAAACTATCATACCCTTGTGTAACCACACCTTAAAATGTCCATAGGCACTAGAAGGGTTAAATGAAATTTTCACCTATGAAACAAAACACACATGTTAAATACCATGACTATGAGGTATGAATTCTATGCCACACAAGACACAAGTTAGAAGTACTTGGATGGTGAGATGAGACAAATTATAGAAAGGATTATAGAGATCAGGACGTGAGGTAATTTAACTTGGGCACAATGAATCCTAAGTGTTGTGTGTGATTAAAGTACCATTAGCCTTCACTCCAAGATCAAAACCAAGTCCATACCTTTGATCAGTGACATTGCATTATTTCATCCTGATGATAGATGATGAGTGGCGAGGTACCCCTACACTCAACCATATGAATATGAGTGTTACACACATGATCCAGTCAAACTCTGCTAACTAAGTGCCTAGACGCCTTATGGAATGCCTAAGGTTAATAAATCATTATCCTCCCAAGGTTACTTGTATTTGTCACAATTGTATGGCTAAGTAAGCTTGAGGCATGTTTTTTTTATATCTTTTGTATTTTTATCACCTATGCTAATGAGGGAAAGGGTGAAGAGACTATGTAACTAGCTTTAACTAACTAAGCCTTAATTACCCTAACATCAGTATTCGTTCCACTTTTTGTTTCACACCTTGAACCAATGCAATGCTACTGGGATTACCAAACGCTATTCGTTACTGGGATTACCAAGCGTAATGCACGTGTTCGAAGCGGTCGTACTGAATGCACTTAACTAGGAGTTAAGGGTTGAGAGAGATTTAATTAACTAATAATAATAATTAAATTTCTATTTAGCTTAGTCCATGCACTACAAGGTTTATCCAAAAGTTTGTCTTTATTGCCATACACAATTGTGTGCTCAGGTACAGAATTTCTCAAATAAAGATCTGTTCACTCTGGCACTCCTACTGTGGGCACATGGAAATTATTCTAACTCTGGAATAGAAAAATGGCAATATTTTGGCTAAGGTCTAGATCTAGATGAAGAAATAAGGGAGAGTCGTCTCTTATTTGTAGAACTGGCAGTGGGCTACGACATCGCGTACAAAATATCGCAAGGAAGGACGCGATATCGTGGCCCATGCGATATCGCATCCCATCATAACCCCATGAATGAATAAAAACTCATCCTCAAGTTCCTTACAAAACACTGGAAATTTATGGGATTATTGACTTGAATGGAACTAATGGTGAATGGGATGACATGTGAATGGATCATCATTACAGAACATGACAAAACTAGTGTTCACGACATCAAGAGTGAACACTTTATACATTTGACATCAGGCCTTATTTGGTAGCTGAGAGAGAAGAGAGAAGAGAGAAGAAGTCTGCTACTGCCAGTGCCAAGATTGCATCTTTCGTTATCCATCTGTAAGCATGTCATCAATCCTGTTCCTTGCTAATGAGACGCGATATCGCATACGCGATATCACGGTCCGCCGCCAAATCTATAAATAAGAGGCAGCACTCCCCTCATTTTCCATCCTAGGCTAGAAGTAGGAAAACTCTGGCAGTTTGATCACTCCAGAGATAGAATATTTTCCATGTGCCCGCAGTAGGAGTCCCAAGGGCATGGATCTTTATTCGAGTAGCTTTGTACCTGAATGCAAGTTGTGTACGGAAATAAAGACAAGCTTTGTGGATAAACCTTGTAGTGCATGGAATAGGATTTATTACCTGTTATTTATTACCTATTGTTAGCACGACATGAATACGACTTGGTTACAAGCATTAACGAATGTGTACGACTAACCAAGGAATCAGCTACGCATCACGATTAGTCTCTCTCACCCTCAACTCCTAGAACGCGGGATGAGTATGACTTGATTACGAGCATCTACGGGTGTGTACGGCTAGTCAAGGAATCGGCTGCTCATCACATTTAGGCTAGTTAAGTTACTCAGTACGACCACTTCGAGCACGTGCGTTACGTGTGGTGATCCCAGTAACGATTAGTGTTTGGTAGCCACAGTTGCATAGTTCAGGGTGTGTATGGTAAGTGGGAACGGATGATGACGCTAGTTAATTTAGACTTAGGTCCTTAGTTAGAGGTAGTTAGCCTTCTCAACCCTTCACCTCATAGCATATGAGAAAAACCATAAAAGACCATAAAAATCATATACCTCGGACTTACTTAACCATACACCGTGACAACAAGTAAGTCTAGGAAGATAACGAATGATTAACCCCAAGTGTTCCATGGGGCGTTTAGGCATTTAGTCTGCGGAGTTCAACCGGATCACGCGTGCTACGCTCGTTTCATATCATTGAGTGTAGGGGTACCTTGCCACTCATCACTTGCATAAGTACTTCAGCACCGATCCATTCCAACTGTTCCCTCTAGATCCAATCCATTATTGTATGATTACCATTTGCACACACAACACAGTCTCATATTAGTAAGGGTAACAAATCACAATGCAGTTGATACCTTGCCTTAGTGTAAGGTCCATTGGCTGAGTTGTGGTATGGCTGATGCAGACTCTGGAGGTATACTAATGATGACTACCCAAGGTGTAGGGGTTAGGAGACAATTGAAAAAGTTAGACCAGGACCCCCATGACTAATCACGAACCTCCGGTAGCGAGAGAATGGAAAAAAGAGAAGGAATAGGAAGGATGAAGAAAAAGAGACAACTGTAACATCAATAAACAAGGGATGTCAAAGATGGAAATGAATGAATTAAATGGTGATTGTAGCAATTTTTAAAGGAAAGAAATTAATGGATACACCAAATAGGAATGCTAGTGGATCCTCCCCAAAGTAGGCTCATGCCCTTAATGCCCTGACAATCCCAAATTCAAAGAGTCTGTAGGCTCTAGGAATGTCATTTGGAAACAAGAGTTAAAGTCTTAATCACAAGAATTTACCAAAAATAAAACAATGCATCCACCAAGATATGGACTACTGATACAACTGACAATGAGGTGATAAATGGGAAAAGAAGGATGGAGAGAAGAGAATGGAATGGAATCTCAAGAACAAAGTGGTGTACAGCCCCTTGTTTATTTAATGATTAATGTGACTTAATAGATCCCATGCCAAGTTTGGCCTCAAACAAACCACATCCAGTGACTTCGCATTAATGCATTCGGCCAATCCATCCACTTGAAGTAACAAGAATTCCTTCACCCAAGAGTCATCACCATTCTGACGAAATGAAGGAGGAGAGAATAGGAAGCGAAAATGGCCTTAGTTAGAGGGAACATGTTTATTTTAGTTCAATAACTAGTGCTTGTAGCCGAAATGATTATTTCTTCTAAGGGGTGTTCTTTGAATTCTCATAGTGTTTTTTTGTGTGTTTTTTCATGAGAATGACACCATGCAAAGACTTATTATTTTTATTTACTTAGCTTCCCAATAATATGGAAATCATTGGAACGGTAAGAAAACTCAAGAAGAAAACATCCAAGCACCTAAGAGAATGGCTAGCACAAGCACATCAAGTTCCTTTAAAGCCACACCCTTTTCAATCCTTGAGTCCTTCCTTAGTTTGAGAAATGCTCAGTCACTGATTCGTTGATAGTTCCTATTAATTTGAAGAAAGGAACTATATAGTTCCAAGCCAATAAAGACCATAGAGATTATGGATGCATGGGTGATGTGGACTCATTGCCTGTTATATCAAAAGAGCCATACCTTAGTATCAACACCATAACTTAAAGGTAAAAACCAAACATTAGAAACCAATATAAAATAGTTCATACCATCATTAATAGCACTTATTGGGTGACAAAATTAACAAAATGGATAAGACACACACATACACACACAAATAAAATAAAAAGTATGAACAATGTTGTAAAACAAAAACAAGAAAAGTTAAAGAAATTTGTAAAACAAAAATGTGTAAAACAAAAAATTAAAAGAACAAAGGGCCTCAATTGATTGGCATAGGTGGACATCTCCCCCATGACTACATTGAAAGGGAGAGATTCAAAATAATGAGCACTTATTTGAATTCTTTAGAAGTGTCCAACTTCTCCCAATTGATGTTTTTAGATTAAGGGTTGGAAGTTGGCGAAGCTCATACTCCAATGTATCTATGCTTTTGTTGTGGTTGCAAGTTGTTCTCCCAGTCAGTTCCATGCATATTGGTGGGTTGTTCTCTTGATTAGCTATCAACCACT
>MNCI01017906.1:52899-68821 GCA_015680685.1 Gnetum montanum | reverse complement strand
GTGGTTCATTCCTAGCAACTTGGAGGTAGATTAAAGGACTTTTAGGGTCAAAGAGTTTCTTGGGAAGGTAGTCCACCTTTATCTAGTTAGTGACGGTATGTGTTAACATAACCGTATGTGTTGAGCTCTGTTGTTGGTTTGAAGGGAGCTCCAAAGCCTTTCTTGATGGAGGAGTGGTCATAGACTCAACTGCTTGTGGTTGTGAAAGCTTATTTGGATTGTTGGTTCTAAAGAAGGGTCTTCTCTTTGTATAGTTGTTAGAACTAGTAGAACCAGTAGTAGAAGGTTTACAGCTCTCATAGCATTATGTTGTTGCGGTTGAGTGGGGAGTTCCCCTTCATTGTTGGAGCGGGTGGTAGTGGAACTATCGACGTAAGAGATGTGAATGGATTCATAGGATGGTATGCATGTGGAGTGTCTCTTCCAGGAGATGGAGTCTTAAAATACTCCCAAACTTGGTAGTGCCATTGTGGAGTCATGTGACCCATAGAGTCAATTGGAGAAACCGGTTGCTACATGTAATAGCCATATGGATCTGGTTGCCGATAAGGGTATTGTTTCCTAGGTGGTGGCATCCTCCATGAATGTGGGTATTACCACTGCTGGTGTTGCTCAATAGGTTCTAGCGGAGTTCCACTTGGATAATATGTTAATGGTTGGTGGAACTACCTCAGGTTACCTTGGAGATAAGGTAACCTTTGGGGTGCTTTCCATTTGTTAAGTCTTCAGTTGTGTGCATACACCCCAGACTCTTGTAGATGTGAGATTATTGGGCAACATCCCTTAGGATGGTCATATTGGTAGATCTCACATCCACTGTCATTTTTCATATCTGAATCCACAACCTCATCGATGATAGTCATTTTTCCCTTACCCTTGCTACCTGCATGGTCTGAATCTCTCCTCTTTTTCTTATCATGGTCACTACATCACTTCTTAGACTCATGTATGATTTTTAAAATGGTTTCGAATCTACTGTCTAAGGAGTCCCACATTTGATCTACCTTAGCCGACACTTCAATGGTTGAATTTTGAAGTAGCAAGGTTTTTATATTTACTAACTCTTCAAGTGTTGACTCATCCTCTTCCTCATAGAGTCTTACTCCCTTATTTCAGAGGGAAGGATCATGGTTATACTCTTCCACACTTTCTCTTTTCTGTAGCTCTTCTTATTCCTTAATTACTTGCTCCAACAATCTATGAACTTCATGGGACCTAAGTTTAGATAATCTCCCTTGGGCATATGTCCCAAGGGTTCTCCTAGTTTCATGTCTTAGTCCATCTACGAGATGGCATAGTTGATCTTGTTGTGTGTAACCATGGCCCGGGCAACGATGTAGCAATGCATAATATTGGCCCATGGCAGCATCCAAGGGTTCGTGATTACCTTTCTTCCATCCTTGGATCTGCTTACATAATTTGGACACTCTAGAGTACATTTGGTATTTATCATTAAATAATTCTAGCATTGTACTCCACCATCTAATGGATTCCGGTTCTAAGGACCGGTACCAACTTTCCACTTCTTTTATGAGTGTCCTTGGAAACAACTTTAACTTTTGCAACTTGTTTTCAATATTTTGCAAGGCACAAGCATCGTGGAATGCCTATAAGTGATTCTATGGATTAGCATTGTATCCCCCCTCAAACCGTGGGATATTATTCATGTCTAGTCTCTTGATCCGACTATATTTTTGGTGACTTATAGGTATTTTAACGGCCTTTGTAATGTCTAATATGCTTTGGGTTGCAGGTAGGGGTTTGTCATGATCTCCTCTCTCATGACATCTATGATGCCTATGTGGTTCCCTACTTTTCCTTCTTTCATGCCTTGATTCCCTAGAATGCCCTCGTCCTCGCTCTCAACTCTCTCTTCGAGGTAGCTCATTTTGCTTATCCTTACCCTTATCTTCACGGTTGGGCTCTTTGTGACTGCATCCAGATGTGGAAGGAGAGGGTGAATGGTGTGTTGAAGGGGAAGAAGAAGGGGAACCATCGCCATGATGATGTTTCTTACCTTCTCTTCGGTGGTTATGGCCTCGATCGTGATGACGATCAAAATGCTTGCCCTTATCTTGTGTTTGTGTTCCCTCATTGAACACTTGGTGTTCATGGGAATCAAAACTAGGGTTGTGTATTATGGAGCATAGGTTCTGGTACAACACCTCCTCACTATCATTAGGATGGGGAACATCATTTTGTGGGGAACCTATTGAGATAGGTTCACCACCCTTAATTTCTCTTATGACGGGCAAAGCGTTATGGGGGCCCTTGCCCTTCAACGATGTGTGGTGACTCTCCTACTGCAAGTCCCGTTGATATTGCGCTTCTGTGGGATGGTAGTCCCTCATGTTTTAATCACATGCAATGTACTCGGCATATAATTGCAACATATCAAATCGTGCAAGGGCACAAACAAGCATGTTGGGGGTGGCTCTGTTTAGAGGCAAAACTATGTTACCCTCCAAGTCTCTCCATCACAGTTGTTCGTCTTGATGGAAGACAAAGGTAAAGTTAGGTATATATTCATAATGATGAATATATACCACACTTAATTTTTGAGGAACTGGCAGTTCTTGGTTATGTATGGTGTGTCTTCAACTATCTCTTGTGTGATCCCTAGGTGGTGAAGTGCTTTTATGAGAAGAAGACATCTTAGTTTAGTTTGGTGTGCTATTTGTCGTTATGTTATTTTTCATATGATTAATCCTAAGGGTTCATTTAATCTTCCCAATGATGTGGATGATTTCCTATGTTCAACTTAGTGCACAAACAACTTACTCCCCAACAACGGTGCCAATGATGATTTGCAAGGTACCCCTACACTCAACCATACGAATATAAGCGTTACACGCGCGATCTGGTCGAACTCCGTAGACTAAGTGCCTACAAGCCTTATGGAATGCCTAAGGTTAATCAATCATTTTCCTCCCAAGCTTACTTGTATTTTTCATGGTTGTATGATTAAGTAAGCTTGAGGCATGTGATTCTTATATCTTTTATGTTTTTATTACCTATGATAATGAGGGAAAGGGTGAAGAGACTAAGTAACTAGCTTTAACTAACTAAGCCTTAATTACCCTAGCATCAGTATCCATTCCCACTTACTGTTTCACACCCTGAACCAATGCAATGCTTCTAGGATTACCAAACGCTATTTGTTACTGGGATTACCAAGTGAAACGCACGTGCTCGAAGCGGTCGTACTAAATGCACTTAACTAGGATTAAGGGTTGAGAGAGATTTAATTAACTAATAAAGTAATTAAAAATTTAGAAATAATTAAAGTCCTATTTAGCTTAGTCCATGCACTGCAAGGTTTATCTAAAATTTTATCTTTATTTTCATACACAATTGTGTGCTTAGGTACAGAATTGCTCAAATAAAGATCTGTTCACTTTGGGACTCCTACTACAGGCACATGGAAATTATTCTAACTCTAGAATAGAAAAATGGCAAGAGTTTGGCTAAGGTCTAGATCTATATGGAGAAACAAGGGAGAGCTACCTCTTATTTATAGAACTGGCGGCAGGCTATGATATCACGTACGTGATATCAAAGGGAAGGATGCGATATCGCGTACGTGATATCGTAGGGAAGGATGTGATATCGTGATATCGCGACCCATGTGATATCACGTCCCATTAATAGATAACCATAAGAGCATCATGGCAACAAGGTGTACAATCACTTGGCATTTTTCTCAATGGAAGAGTGATTAAAATTTTTCTATGGCATGTTTTTCTAGGCCTTTTCTTTTCTACTTCATTTCTTACTTTTCTTCTTACCTTTTTTTTTCTCCTTATCTTTTCTTCTTCTAGCCACTTTTTGCACTTTGTCTTTCCCAAAGGTGATTTGGAGAAGCCACCAAACTTCAAGCATGGATGCATGTATTTCCAGTGGGACCCTCTAGAATAGCATTGAGTTCCTTTATTGAGTGCCTTTGTTACAACTCTTACTTCCATTTTTTGTTAGATCTACAAGGATCTTAGTACAACCAGGCTACATGATAGCTCATATAGATGTCACCAAAGAGAATCCACAAGTCCCCTTAATGTCATACCCTTGTCATTCCCTCTTAGTCCATCACTCTTTGTTTTGGGCATAATGGATATAAATTTACTTTAATTTTTGATGATAACAAGAATATCATCATACCTAGAGTAAGAACATCTTATTAATAGAATGGGTGGGTGGATGTTTTGGGCTCATTATCTAAATAATTAGTCACTTGTGACTCAATAGCATAGAATAACACCTCAATCTATTGATCACACAAGTATTTAATTCATAGATGATATTACCCTCAAAAAGATAAAATGACAAATTGAAAAATGAAAAATTAGAAAACAAAAAATTGTAAGACCAAAGAAAAGGAAAAACATTTACTAATTCTACTTGTTAGAATGAGGGGTATCCCCCATGACTAAACCTTTGATCATGGAGAGAATTAATAAATGGAAAGTTAGGATCCATGCATATTGAAAATATTGGGGGCTACTCATATCCAAACCACTAGGTGTCTTTTGATGTGGTGGTAGGAATGTACCCAAACTGGGGTTCACACACTTGATTAAAGTAGGCATAGTAGGGTAGATTATAAAATTTGGTCATGTGATAAGAAACTCACTAGGGCACCTATGACCATAAGATGGTATGCAAGGATTGATATGTCTCCTCCTGTTGTTAGATTCATTAGACCACATGGTTGTTGGAGTATTGATTGGTGGCCTGGATAAGGTAACAATAGTTGTTGAGTTTGAAGAGGAAGGTGCATCACAGTGTTGGGCTTATGTTGATCTGGAGGATGCAGTGGTTTTAGAGTTGTGCTATCTCTTTCTACAACCATGCCTAAAAAAATGATGCTTCTAATGATGTGGAGGACTTCCACTACTATTGACAATAGTAGCATAAGTAATGTTCATTGGTTGATGCTATGATGTAAAACCTTCAGGTACAATTGGTGGTGATGTAGAAGGAGGTGAAGGATGAGAATATTGAGAGTAAGGAGAAGTGTAGGGAACATGAGGTGGTGATCCTGTAGGAGAGGACATGGGTTTATGATACTCGAGAGAATGATAATAATGAGATAAAGTAGAGGATGTTGATCCAGTTGGAGAAACAAGGTGTTGAACATAATAACTACTTGATTTTGGGTGATATGAATGATGTGGCTAGTTTGGTGGTGGCCTCTATCATGACTAGGGGTTTTGCCACTGTAGTTGAACATTGTACTTCTATACAAAATCTATATGTAGCATTGTTCCCCAATGCTCATGTAGGTATGACAAGATTGGGCATTGGCCTTTGGGGTGATCATACAGAAAAAAATCACATGAATACTTATGATTTGCATATGAGCCCCTATTCTTATTTTCTTTAGTCCTTCTTTTTGATTTTCGAATGGTGTTTCTTCCTATTTCTAGGTTTGGTATCCTCTATTTATTCTAGTTTTCAGAGTTATCTTACATGGTTCTCCCTCTAATAATGTTTGCATATTCTCTAGATCTTTCATGTATGCACTCCATCATCTTATTGATCTTTGCCTTGATTTCATCTAGTGATTTTAGTATTGGAAAAGATGGGGATGGTTCCACCTCCTTGATGTGAGTTGATTTATCCTCTTCATGATTATGGACCTTTGTTACTTTAAGATTTTGGTCCTATTGAGATTTTTCAACATTCTCCCATTTGGCTATTTCTCCATCTTCTTTTGCTACTTGCTTGGGTTCATAATTCATATAGTTAACCTGGGGTATACATCCCTAGGATCTCCCTTGTTTCATTATGGAGCCCATCCATGATGTGACACCTTAGCCTTTCCTCAGAGAACCCATGGCCTAGGCATTTGTTTAACAAAGAGTAATATATTTCTAAGGCCATGTCCAAGGGTTCATGTTTCACATGTTTTCACTCTTGGATTTTTCTCCTTAAGGTTGACACTATTGCATAGGTTTGATATCTTTTGTTGAAGAGTTTTACCATTGTAGGCCAATGGTGAATGAAATTTTGTTTTAAAGATCTATACCACACTTTTACTTGGCCAACGAGTATCATATAGAAGAGCTTAAGCCTTTGCCACCCATTCTCAATGTTGTTCCATACATAGGCATCATGGAAGACTTGTAAATGATGTTGTAGATCTAAATCATAGCCCCTAGAGAACTTAGGAAAGCTTTTTAAGTCAAGATTGGGTAGATGAATTTCTTACGATGCTTGGGGGATAGCTAAATGGCTACTATTATATGCATTAGACTCTTAGTGGCCAGTAGGGGTTCATCATCGCTAAATAGGTTATGAGTTCATGAGTTGGAACGATGTTTTCTATGTTCATCTTGGCATTCTTGATTTTATTTGTGGGTTTAATTTTTATTTCTATGTCAACCACATCACAACCCAATGTTGAAAGAGCTAAGGAAGAGAGATAATTCAAAGACTCACCATAACTTTTTTAAGTCTCTGAATCATCCCTTGATGTACTCTTGCTACTCATTGAGAAGGTCCTAGGGCTTATGGGCCCCCTCATTCTAGGAGATGTCCCATCTTCACTAGAGGTATCTAAGTTGGATGAAAAAAGTCCTTGAGTATTGTTGGGGTGTCTATGAACATATGAAACTCCTACATAAGAGTGAGTAATCCAAACTTCTTCTTCATCATAAATTTTGTTGCTTCTACAATGAATTGCCTTGCTAGATGTTGCATCATCGTTGTCTTGTGAAAGAGACATTGTTGTGAATATGAATTAATTGAATTCAATTTCTTTATCTGAAATATATGTTGTTAATACCCTATTATAGTGATCTTATATGATATAGCTAATCTAGATAACTAGTGCCATCCTTGGCAATGACACCAATGATGAGCGGCGATGTACCCTTATGCTCAACCATATGAATACGAGTGTGTATGCATGATCCAGTCGAACTCAGTGAATGGATTAGTTGTGGCACCTAGACAATTATATGTTGATCATAGTTCAATGTCTTCCCACCTGGACTAATATTTTCTTAGTCACATATGGTTTAGTCGAAAGTGTGGCATATGATGTTGTTCCCTACTACTATGTTACTCCTAAGGACAATAAGTGATATCTTAATTAAGCTAATGAGCAATAGGAAATAGGGTCTAAGCTAGTGTAAATGTAATGAACATTCATCCTTAATCATCTGTGTACATATTGCACTTCATGTACTACTTCTAGGATTACCAAGTCCACCTCACTTGAAGCACTACTCGATACACTACTGGGCTACCACGTAGTTACACTTAAATGTTTGTGATTAAGGCATATTCATTTCGCATTAACAACATCAATAGTAAATGATGATAAAAGAAATATTAACCAAGAAAATAACAATAAATAATAAATAATTAAAATAAATTAAAAGCTAAGTGAATGTTGCAATGATGGAGTAATCTTGATCATTATTGCAAATCGTGTGCATGTCCAAGTATGTCACACTCAAACAAAGGGTTCATACAATTACAAGCATCACATTGTGGGAATGCACTTGGGAAAGAACTGAAAACTAAAAACTGACTAAATACTGACAAAAAGGACTGACTCCAAAGATTGACAAAAAGACTCGACCAAAGACACCCTCACTATGCATCTGAGTGCTATATTTATAGGTTGACATAGGAATCACAATATCCTATCCAAGCTACGATATTGCGTACCTAATATCATGTACCCGATATTGGGCCCTAGTAAACAATGATTCATTAGTGATGATCTTGGTTCAACAACAATACCAAAGTATAGAATAGTATTTATATTTAATAAATATTTTTGCTTATCTTATTCTTATCTATTACATATTAGTTTATGTGTTTATATTTAACATGTATAACATCATAGAATTAGTTTATGTACACAGTGCATGTTTATCTTAATCACAATAGTTATCAAATTATTTTTATTCTCTCATAGACTTGGTGATTAACATCATAAAACTTTAACATGGTATTAGAGTAGGTTTTTGATGACTTTTACAATACCATCATGAAATTCTCATAGTGTGGTGGTAGCTAAGCATGTTTAATGTAATGGTAAGTATAAAAATTAATTGTAGAATTTCATTTTTCACATTTCAAGTTTATTGTGAAAACCATAGAGAGAGCGCATTGTACAACAATGATCTTTACTACTAAAAAATTTGCATTCTAACTCAAATTTCACCTTTTTCTCAATATATAAGTATTATCTATTAAATTTACAATAAAAATATCATGGTTTCTATTAAGACATGAAATGAACTTGCCATTTCATGATATTTTTATTTTAAAACTAAAATTAGGCTTCTTCTTAAGTTTTAAATTGATTTTTGGGTCATAGAATTGTGACAACATTGTAAAATGTAAGTCCATAATGATTTTTGTACTTAAATTTTAAAATGTGAAAGCCCAAGTTTTTCTTTTTCTTTTTAAATAGTACAACTATTTATTGAATTTTCTCTTGATTCCAAAGGTTGAGGATGGGCATGGGAATCTTTAAAGAGGAAGTGCACCATGTCGTCAAACTTATATGACCATACTCAAACTAAATCACCATTACCATCACCACCACTAGCATCACACAACCATTGTGGTAATCCTCATGGTAAAGCTTCAAGATCAAATACCAACACCAAGAAAATTAAATTGCAATCTATAATGGTTACACACTATGAGGCAATGTCTAATAAGATAAGAAATTTTGACTTGCTTATTATAACCTAAAAATTTGCAAGGTTTAGTTATTTAATTTCATGATTGATTTTTTAATACTATGAGATTTATTTCAATGAATTAGCTCTAATAATTTTGGTTAAATCATAGGATTACATTACCATCATTATTCTTATTATTTTTATTACTTTCCTACATAAGGAAGTGCAATCTTCTTGCTTGGATGTTTTGTTAAAGTTTTGTATCCTTTATTTTACTAATACTAGAGCTCAGTCATAGAACTACCTTATATTTTATGATTAAATGTTAAAATCCTATTGTCCTAGGAAGTTTTTCTTTTGTCAATTATTGTGCCTCTACAAGTATTTAGCTATGAATATTTATTTTTTATGCACATTTATGCTTTATTATGCACATCTTCACAACCTTCACAACCTTGAGCTCGACTTTGAAGTGTTGTACTGCAGCAACAAAAACTCAATCCTCCAAGATCTCAAAAAGCTCAAGCAAGATGCCTTCCTACAAGAAGTACATCAACCTTGTAGGGTAACAAGAAAATAATAATTACGAGGGATGAATGCAACTTAGTTTGCTTATCCTTGTACATTAAGGTACAACACACTTTACAATGAACAAATGATGATACAATGAAGAGCAACAGAGATTACAATAATAAAAAAATGATTTGACAATGATTGTACATGAGCTTACATATTTCCCAATGCATATGATTTCTTCTTACAGCTACCATGTTTCTAAATCCATCTTGGAACTTGTGCAATGACTAGGCAATGGTCACTAATGGTCATGGAAGAGATTTTCTTCATGCCTAAGACGTCTTTCTAAATTTGCTCCTATTTTGGAAACACATATTTGTTTGGGAAAGAAGTCTTTATTTGATGAAAGACTTCTTTCTAAATCTGAGCTACATTTTGTGGAGACATCTTTCTCTAGTGTAGACATCTTTTCCTAAGGAAAGACATTTGCTATTTCTTGAAGATGTCTTTTCTTGTGTTCACTTCAAGATTGCCAAGATGTCTACTATTTCCTAGAGATGTCTTTATTTAACTTTCTTTGTTCTTTGAATCCATTGTTTCTTGTTCAACTTTCTGCAATCTTTGTTGTCTTAATCCAAGTACTTGACTTGCAGGCATAAAAATCATACAACCACACAAACAACTTTGTTCTCCATTTTCTTAACATTTTTACATACCAAAAAAATCCACACATATGATATCGTGGGCCATCTAATATCATAGCTACGATATCACCTTTGAAAATATCAAGTTTTTCTTTGAATTTTTTGGGGTGAAAAGTGAGTCAAATCAAATGTTTGGAAGATATGAAGCATGTATAGAGGGTTTTGGAATGGATATGATGCTTAGGTTATGAAAAATAATCATTGAAAGTTGATGATAAGTCTATTATGAAAGTTTATTATGTATAAGATGGATGAGAAGGGAATAAATTTTTACCATATAAACAAAGTTATTGGATGTTAAGAGAAGTAGTTATTGATATTTATTATTCTTAAAAGGCTCAAGATGATGTGGTATTACTTGTAAAGTATGAAATGCAACAATTATACAAGTGGATCGTCCCCAAAGTAGGCTTAGTGCCCATACATAACCGTGCCTCAAAGTGTCCATATGCACCCAAGGGGTTGAATGTAATGCATACTTGTCTAGCAAAATACACATGTTAGTAGTATTGGGTTGAAAAAATTACACTATATTGTACAAAATCATAAGTTATGATTAATTACAAAATAAGGTGAAATGGATTATAGAAAGGATTGCTGAAATCATGATGTGAGGTGTCTTACCATAGGCATAATGAATTTTTTTGTTTTATTGGTGGTTAAAGTAATCACTAGCCTTTCTATTCAAGCTCCAAACCAAGTCTAGACCACCATCTACTGACATCACTTTGTGTTACCTCTTAGATTCACAATGATAAGACTACCACAGTTGCAAGGAGTATCATCACTTGGCATTTTGTCTAAGGAAGGAGTTTATTCATTACACTTTATTATATTTTTGAAATTCTTGAGAAGCCACCTACCTTCAAGCATGGGTAACATGTCTTTCTAGTGGAAGCCCAGGAACTTCATTCTGTGCATGAGTTTTATTTTTATTTTTTTCAACCTTACCATAGGACTACCTTTAGGCATGGGGAACATCTTTCTAGTGACATGGTAAGGCAACACTTATTGTACTCTTACTTCCATTTTTTGTTAGATCTACAAGGATATTTTTACAACTGTAGCAACATGATAGAACATATAGTAGTGATCCAAGAGATTATACAAATCCCCTTGGTGTCACATGCTTCACATTTCCACTTGGTTCTTAGCTTTTCTATTCAATCATAATGATAAGAAGTTTTATTCTTAGTTTTATGATGAGAAAGAATATCATTGTGGCCATGGTAAGAACCTCTTATTATTGGAATGGATGGATGGATGTTTGTGGTCTCATTGTACAAACAATCAGTTCCTTATGACTTGATAACATAGAAAAATCTTAACATTATTTGAGATTACATATTGCCTTATTCTTGGTGTGTTTTATTAACAATTCACAAAAATAGGTACAAGTAAGATGAAAGCAAAGTATGAAAAATTGTAAAAGAAATTAAGAATGAAAAAGTTGAAAAGAATGAAAGATCATCAAAGAATTGGAAAAAGTTTAAGAATAGTAAAAATTTAAGAAATGAAAAAGTATAAAATAATGAAAAGATATCAAAGAATATGAAAATTAGTAAGAAATATTAAAAATTATAACAAGAAATAATAAACCAAAAATAATTGTAAGACAAAGGCACTTATTAATTTCTAGATCATGGAATGACATCTCCCCCACAACTAAACTCATGGACGAGTGTTCAAAAAACATATCCTAGTTTGCCTAGATCGTACACTTGAGGTTTCTCTCTTACCATTCTTAGTGACTTAGTTTTTCAGTTATCATTCCATGTAATCTTTATGATAATTGATATTTGATCATCTAAGTCCTTATTTCTTCTTTCTACTGATGTATGATCATGGTTTGATATTTCCATTTGTAAGTTCTTAATATGGGTCATTTTCTTAGAAGAGGAGTTAATAAGTGGTTTAGATTATTCCATGTATGTTTTGGACAATTCTAATGTCTCAGTTTGTGGCCACCAAGTGTCTTTTGGTTTTGTGGCCCATGCTTTGCTGTGTTCATACACTTATTTCTCACATTGGTTGTTGGTTAGTGTACTAATTATGTTGACATTCTAAAGTGTCAATTCATGATTGCACCAATAATGAGTGATGGAGAAATTCAACACCCAACCATACAAGTCATGAGTGTTCACACATGATCCGATCATAATCCATTGATGAGGCAATGTTAATATGATAGCAATTGGCTTAAGTTCATGACCATTGTCTTTCCGCATGGAGCTAGTGAAGTTTATGCATAAGGTTTAGCTCACCAGGAGGTGTAGGATAGATGATGTTATAGGGCTTAAACTTCTAAGCATAGTCATAGTGAAGAAAAAGTAATTTATAAGTCTAAGTGACAAAGATAAGTAAATCTAATCTATCCTATGTGATGAATATCCATTCCTGATTTTCTATATACACCTTGGGCTTTGTGCAACCATTAGTAGGCTACTAAGCATTATGCCACTAGGCGTATCAAGCAATAACACTACTGGGCTTCCTGCTTTTCTGTTATTCTTCTATAATTTTAATTAATATGCCAAGATTCTTCTAGATTTTTGTAATTTTGGGTCTTTTTTCTAAAAGTAATATTTTAATCTTGTTTGTATCATTTTCTATCTTTTGGTGAGTTTTGGAAATCACAGAAATTATGCCCAACTTGTCCTTGGATATTTTATGAATATCTAGGATTTTCTTATAACATAAACATGATTTTGCAAGAATTTATTGGAATTTGAGATTTTATGGATTTTTGGCCACTTTGGAGACCTTTTAGACTTTTGGAATGAAATAATAATATTTGTATAACTAATTTTGCTCAGTTGATAGTAGGAGCCGTGACTCTTTTAGATGTTTCCCATTTGCATGCAGTAGTGAAGTATCCTTTAGTGGGACCCATCCCATAGGAACAAAGGTTGTTGGATGGATTTCCTACCCTATATTTTGATTCATAAGTTCCTATGAGGCTATGGATTTAGCCAAGACCATAGCACTGAGTAGTTGAGTCTAGTGATGTACGATGAGGCATAGTCAAGATCTATCCTTCCAATGATACTTGTGCCTTGACTATTGACTCATGATACAAGGCCATGAGTGATGTGTTTGGGATCACAAGGATAATCCAATAATAGTAGTGAGGTTATTCCAAGAGCTTTCAGTAAATTCCTTTGGCAGTAAGGGTAACAAAGACATAACCTTAGGAGATGCTTGAATAAAATACTTTTTTTCTTTTTTTCTAGACAATTTATCATATCTTTGGATACTAAAGGATCAAATAATTAAAATATACATATTTTATTTAGATATTTGGATTTTATTTAGGTTTTAGGAAAATTTGTGACATTTCTAGATCTTGCAATCTTTTTTGATATTTTATTGGAAACCATTATTGAGCCCATATCTTGAGAATTTTTTCCTGTAACCTTTATGCTCCATGAAGAGGAAAATAAAATAACCTTTCTTATTTGAGAAGATATGACTCCTCATGCATTTCAATGTAGAGAGACCAGAATATATAAGGAAAAGTAGGAAGAGGGATGTAGAACGAAAGCTGGACCAATTTTATATAAGATGGACCCTCTCAACTTGAAAAATAATTTCTATATATTTTTTATTTTTGTAAAATAGAAACTTTGTGTACTTTTAGTCTACTTAAACCATGTACATATTTTTTTAAATAAATAATAAGTATGATAGACATGAATTCTTTAATCTATGGTGTTAGTACCATTAGGTCACAAGGAACAATTTTCATTTTAGTGCACACTATATGTTCAAGAAAATTTAATATTATTTATTATATATTAATATTTTATTATTTATTTTAGTAAACTTAAAATGTGAATAACTTAATTTTTAGATGTTCAATTGAGAAAAAACTAGTATCGTTGGGATTGCTATTTTACACACTATTCTATGTTGTTACTAGTGAAATTTTTAGACATCTGCCTTTTTGTGGCTTTGCAAATATCTAATTTTCTCTAAATAAATTTTATATAATTATACTTGCAAGCACTATGAAATTTCATTGTGTTCTATTATTTTTTCTTTATTTACACTCTTAATTAATAATTATATCTGATTTACTATTTATTTTGAGTTAGTAAGTCAAGGTTAAATCTAGATCCTTTGGATTTTGTAGCATCTCTATCAGTTATCTATAAGATATTTTATAGATAATTAATATGGGTGTTACATTGCTTCTATCAAAAGAATAATATATCAAATACTTAGCATGAAGGGTTAGTGTTCAATAGCCTTATTATGATTTGGCATTAGCCATGGAGTTGGTGAGAGCTAGTCATGATGGTAAATTGGAGAAGTCAAGACTACCACCATTTGTTAAACTCATGATGCTTAAAAATGATGTAGTGGTTAAAAATTTCATTAGGATCTATAATAATTTTTTTTATCTATCTACCTACAAATAATTTCTGGTTTTTTAGATTTTAGAAGAGGTTCTTGTGGTTCTATTTTTAGATGGTAGAAATAGATTATGCTTTGAAGGAGGTAATGTTTCCTGGGCATCAGTTGTTAGAATGTTTTGTTAATGAATCTAAGTGGGGAAAGGCCTACATTTTCACCACCATGAGAATTCTACTCTCACAATTAATATCATTGTGTGTCATGCTATGACGAAATATAGGAAAAAAGTAATTTTTAAGCCTCTACTAAATTTGCTTTATGCCACAATGAAAGAAGAAAGCCATGTGGATTCCTTGGCAATTCTAAAGATGGAGATGAAGGGGTAGGTACTATTGTACTACATAGTGACTTCTCCCCACTTCTCCTATTGCTATCTTCTTCCTACTTTTATCAAAGTCTTTAATAGTTCCAATCTTTTATGTGATTGTGGTAATGAAAAGAAAAAAATAAGGAGTTGGTTTCATGATTATTCTTGAAAGCCTTCTCCAAACCAGAGCAAAAAACCACAAATATTCTTGAAATAAAGCAACCTCCTTATATCTAGTCTAAGGGGTGAAATAAATTCAAGGCTAACTACATGATTGATGAGTCATCATTTAGGGTGACCGTGATATCGTGTATGCGATATCACATGCTAGTTGCAATATTGCAGGCCACTGCAATTTCTATAAATAAGAGACAGCTCTCGTTTGTTTCTCAACTTAGATTTAGACCTTAGTGAGACTTTGGTAGTTTTATCCCTCTAGAGATAGAATTATTTTCTAGTGTATGCCTACAATGTGGTGATTGTAATTGTACGACATCCTTATTTGAGTGCGATGTACTTGGACACGCACATGACCAGAAATAAAGATCGAGATTACTTCATCATTGCATCATTCACATAGTTTAATTATTTAATTTTTATTTTAATTTACTACTTTCCTAGTTAGTCTCTCTCACCCTTATCTCATGTTAAAACATGGAATGAGTACAACTTGATTACTAGCATTTAAGTGTGACTACTTGGTAACCCAGTAGTGTACCTTGGATTTGTGCTTGGTAATCCCAATGGTAGTCATGCATGAAGTCCAAGATGGGTATAGATAATCAAGGAAGGGATGCTCATCGCACCTAGGCTAGATTAGATTCTCTTACCCTCTATCTCCTAGATTAGTAATATTACTTTCTATTACCTTTGGGAGTAGCATTAGATTAGAAACCCATCATACACCTCATGCTAGACTAAACCATACGTGGAAAAGCTAATACTAGTCTAGGTGGGAAGACAATGAATTATGACCTAAGGCTAACTATCTAGATGCCACAACTAGTTTGTCTGTGGAGTTCGATCGGATCACCCGTGTAACGCTTGTATTCGTATGGTTGAGTGTAGGGGTACCTAGCCACTCATCATAGGCGCCGTTACCAGGGATGGTGCTAGTTATATAGATTAGTTATATCATACAAGGTTGCTGTAAAGGACTTAACAATATATCTTTTAAAAAAATAGTTATAAAAAGTCACATCCAATTTCACACACAACTTTACAACAATGCCTCTCCCACAAGATTATAACAATGCCACACCTAGTGAGGAAGTTCATTGGAGAACCAACAAACTATATGACAATGAATATTGGAGTACACAACC
>MNCI01017906.1:4514-51051 GCA_015680685.1 Gnetum montanum | reverse complement strand
GCTCATCATGGGATGAAACAATGCGATGTCACTGATTAAAGGAATGGACTTGGTCCTAATCTTGGAATGATGGGTTAATGACACATTAATCATGCTCTTCACACAAGATTCACTGTGCCCTAGGTCAGTTACCTCATGTCCCAATCTCTACGATCCCTTTCTATACTTCGTCTCGTCTCACTATTCGTGTAATTGTAGCTCATGTTGTATGTAACATAGAATTCTTACCTCATTCTGGTGATATTTACATGTGTGTGTTTTGTGGAGTTAGTGCAGATTACATTTAACCCTTCTAGTGCCCATAGAAACTTTAAGTGTGGTTACACAAGGGCATTATAGGTTGGAACCTAGTTTGTGGAGGATCCACTTGTGTAATATTTTGTAATCTTCACTTATGACATAGCTCACACATGTCATTTCTTACCCTCAGTATAATTTTAATAATTTTCTTTCCCTACTACTATCCCTCTGAATAATAATGTTCCTATGTACCATTACCTAACCTTTTTCTTACCACCCAAGGTTTTATTGATAAAATCCACATCATTATCATTAATTGTGCCTTTCAAATTAAGGGAATTACCCTAGCAACCTTCAACATGTATCACATGTCCTAAGTTTTCAACATAGATTTCCAGAAAATCTTTAAAAATTTTGTTTTTTCCTTTGGGCCTATACATCGATAGGTCGTGATATCGTGTACGCGATATCGTGGCCGACGTGATATCACATATGTGATATATCGTACACGATATTGCATTCCTCCAACTCTATAAGTAGGTGACCCCCCTGCAACATTTAGCATCATTTTTGCCATTCACACGGGGGAGTTTTTGAATTTTTTCTCTACAACTTGCAATTGGGAGACCCTTGCTTTTCTAACTATATCTCGCTCCCTGGTACTTTAATTTTAATTCTGTCTGAACTTGCTTGAACCTGGAGTGTTCAGCTTAGTTGTAAGGGAGGGACATTTGTTGAAAAGTTCCTAGATTTTTTGAAATTTATCATTGCCCAAAGGACATCATTTAGTGTAATTAACTATAACACTTAGAATAATTGTGCCTCAAAATCATTCAATCCCTAGGTATACCAGGAAACTAAAAATTGGAAACCACCTAAGTTAGAGGACTCATCATTATATTTTTTGGAAAATATCACATGTGATAACATAAGATCATTAATTAAGGCTAGTAGTAAGGTATAACCTATCTTTAAAAACAACCTTACTAACGCTTGGCCCCGTGTGATTGCAAATGGCCCCGAAACATGAACAATAGGAAGGTCCTTCTCAGGGTGGAAGCAAATGACCTTGGAGAGGTGGAAGATAGGGTCCTACCAGAAAACATGTAGACCAGGAGGAACAATCATTTAGCATTTATCGAGAAGATCCTCCTACTGTATGGTCTGGGCAAGTAGAAGGAGGAGCTGCTGCAGTGCCTGAACCGAGACAACAGCTCACGTTGCCCCAAGATTGTGTTTAGGCCATCCATGAGAAGTCCACATTCACTACGGTGATTATGGAATTGAACTTTGAATCATTTTTAGAGTTCACTCCTAAATCCATTAGGGATCACCTCAAAGGGTCTCCCTTATGGCCTATCCTCTCTAAATAGAAGAGGCATATCAATTTTGGCACAATAGGGAGCAAGGCACAACTATTAATATTTGTGGTGTGACAGTTGACTTCTCCATGCAGGCCATTTCAGAGGTGTTAAACCTTTTGAATAAAGGGCCTAAAGTTGCTCAATTATCCACCTGCTCAGACCCCGATGTGCAAAAGGATTGGTTGGATAAGGCTTATGGCAGAGATAAAACCTTTGGTGAGTTGACAATGGAAGAGAGGATTCACTTCAAAATTGGAACATATCACCTCTTCCCCACAAAGGGCTTGAAAAGAATATCAATGTATGTAGCTAGAGGATGTGCAATGTTGATGAGAAAGGTTAACACTAATCTACCCCATCTATATTTAACAGAGATCCTGAGGCGGTTCAAAGAACGAAAGATAGGGAAGATGGCGCTGCCTTTCCCTTCTCTTATTAGAAAGCTTTTTTGACATGCTAGTATTCGAGGGTACACCAATGATGTCCTCTGAAAAGCCCAAACTGCTTCATATGCTGAATTGCTAAAGGCGCCAGCTCCAAGGAAAAGCACTCGTGAAGAACGGGGACCAAAACAAGAAGACGAACAGATGGCTGGGCCAACTACAACTCAACTTGTAGGACTCAGCCAACCTCCAAGCATGGGTCCTAGCCAACAATAGGAAGCAGGGCCCAACATAGGCCAGGATCAATAGCCACCGCAAGACTATAGACCATCGATGCGCCATCTTAGGGCCATCACTGATACAGTTAGTTGGGTAATCCATGATGACAAAAACCTCTTCCACATCATCGATGATGCCATTCAGCCTATTGTTTCATTGGATCACACAAGGGGGGAAGTATTANAATTCTCAAGATATGGGCTCAATAATGGTTTCCAATAAAATATCAAAAAAGATTGCAAGATCTAGAAATGTCACAAATTTTCCTAAAACCTAAATAAAATCCAAATATCTAAAGAATATATATATATATTAATTATTTGATCCTTTAGTGTCCAAAGATATGATAAATTGTCCAAAGTTTGAGGTTTTGACCAAATTTTGATCAGCCCATGCTCTTGNTTCCTGTAACCTTTATGCTCCATGAAGAGGAAAATAAAATAACCTTTCTTATTTGAGAAGATATGACTCCTCATGCATTTCAATGTAGAGAGACCAGAATATATAAGGAAAAGTAGGAAGAGGGATGTAGAATGAAAGCTGGAGCAATTTTATATAAGATGGACCCTCTCAACTTGAAAAATAATTTCTATATATTCTTTATTTTTGTAAACTAGAAAATTTGTGTACTTCTATGCTACTTAAACCATGTACATATTTTTTTAAATAAATAAAAAGTATGATAGACATGAATTCTTTAATCTATGGTGTTAGTACCATTAGGTCACAAGGAACAATTTTCATTTTAGTGCACACTATATGTTCAAGAAAATTTAATATTATTTATTATATATTAATATTTTATTATTTATTTTAGTAAACTTAAAATGTGAATAACTTAATTTTTAGATGTTCAATTGAGAAAAAACTAGTATCGTTGGGATTGCTATTTTACACACTATTCTATGTTG
This sequence comes from Gnetum montanum, assembly GCA_015680685.1. Taxonomy (NCBI): domain Eukaryota; kingdom Viridiplantae; phylum Streptophyta; class Gnetopsida; order Gnetales; family Gnetaceae; genus Gnetum; species Gnetum montanum. Next base: position 47,874 of record MNCI01017906.1, on the reverse strand, counting down.
TTACTAGTGAAATTTTTAGACATCTGCCTTTTTGTGGCTTTGCAAATATCTAATTTTCTCTAAATAAATTTTATATAATTATACTTGCAAGCACTATGAAATTTCATTGTGTTCTATTATTTTTTCTTTATTTACACTCTTAATTAATAATTATATCTGATTTACTATTTATTTTGAGTTAGTAAGTCAAGGTTAAATCTAGATCCTTTGGATTTTGTAGCATCTCTATGAATTATCTATAAGATATTTTATAGATAATTAATATGGGTGTTACATTGCTTCTATCAAAAGAAGAATATATTAAATACTTAGCATGAAGGGTTAGTGTTCAATAGCCTTATTATGATTTGGCATTAGCCATGGAGTTGGTGAGAGCTAGTCATGATGGTAAATTGGAGAAGTCAAGACTAACACCATTTGTTAATCTCATGATGCTTAAAAATGATGTAGTGGTTAACAACTTCATTAGCATCCATAATAATTGTTGGTTTATCTATCTATCTACGAAGAATTTTTGGTTTTTAGATTTTAGAAGACGTTCTTGTGGTTTTATTTTTAGATGGTAAAAATAGATTATGCTTTCAAGTAGGTAATGTTTCCTAGGCATCAATTGTTAGAATGTTTTGTTAATGAATCTAAGTGGGGAAATGCCTACACTTTCACCACCATGAGAATTCTACTCTCACAATTAATATCATTGTGTGTCATGCTATGACAAAAGATAGGAAAAATTTAATTTTTAAGCCTCTACTGAATTTGCTTTATGCCACAGTGAAAGAAGAAAGCCATGTGGATTCCTTGGCAATTCTAAAGATGGAGATGAAGGGGTAGGTACTATCGTACTATATTGTGTCTTCTCCCCACTTCTCCTATGGCTATCTTCTTCCTACTTTTATCAACGTCTTTAATAATTCCAATCTTTTATGTGATTGTGGTAATGAAAAGAAAAAAAATAAGGAGTTGGTTTCATGATTATTCTTGAAAGCCTTCTCCAAACCAGAGCAAAAAACCACAAATATTCTTGAAATAAAGCAACCTCCTTATATCTAGTCTGAGGGGTGAAATAAAGTTGAGACTAACTACATGATTGCTGAATCATCATTTAGGGCAACTGCAATATCGCGTACATGATATCGCATGCCAGTTGCGATATCGCAGCCTTTCGCAATGTCTATAAATAAGAGGCGGCTCTCCCTTGTTTCTCAACTTAGATTTAGACCTTAGCGAGACTTTGGCAGTTTTTTCCCTCCAGAGATAGAATTATTTTCCAGTGTATGCCTGCAGTGTGGTGATTGTAATTGTATGGCATCCTTATTCGAGTGTGATGTACTTGGACATGCACATGACCGGAAATAAAGATCAAGATTACATCATCATTGCAACATTCACTTAGTTTAATTATTTAATTGTTATTGTTATTTACTACTTTCCTAGTTAGTCTCTCTCACCNACCTAAGGCTAACTATCTAGATGCCACAACTAGTCCATCTATGGAGTTCGACTGGATCATGCGTGTAATGCTCGTATTTGTATGGTTGATTGTAGGGGTACCTCGCCACTCATCAATGATGTTGCAACACTACAACTTTGAAAATAAGATTGTACATTTTGAGTTAACCATCAATTTCTTTAAGGCATAAGTAGAAAAGAGTTTCATGGAAGAAACCACATTTAATAAAGAAGCTTGAAAAAATTTTAGAAATATGAATACATATGACTTTCAACTTTGATCAAAGGAAATGAAAATAAAGACCTTAGCTAGCTTTCGAACATAAGTGCCATCATGGTGAGTAATGATTTGTTATATGATTTAATGTATATATATTATAACATAGTGGGTCATTACTTTAGAGATGAAGCCTATGGTGCAGTGTTGAGAAATGATGAGATGGTGTTTAAAGTTTCTTTGGCATAGAATTGGATATTAAACAAAGCTTTAGTAGCTACCTTCAAAGCAAATGAGAAATATGCCAAAGTAGTTGCTAAATTTAAGGGAGAGATTGAAGGTGCACTAAAGTTGGCAAAGACGAAATCTTAAGAATTAGTTGCATTGAAATAAATAATAGATACTATAGACTCTAGGACAAATGTAGAGCTAGTAATAAGATTGGAAGAGTTTATGGTGCAAAACATGGAGTTAAATGGTCATAACCTAATGATGCAAAACAAAACCTCTAAACTCTAAGAGGATATTGACAATCTTCAAACCTATGTGAAGGATCTTTCTTTGCGAAAGAATGATTTAATAGAGACCTTTGATGAATTGTGGTTTGCTAAGCCCCACTCGATATCGGGTACGTGATATCATAGCCTGGATATGATATCGTATACGCAATATCATGATTCCTGTGTTAGCCTATAAATACAATACTCAAGCACATAGTTGAGGGAGTTTTTTGGGAAGTTTTTAAGTTAAGAGGAAATTTCTTTTTTTTTATAGTTCTTTTGGTAATTTAGTTTTTAGTTTTTAGTTTCTTTCTAGTTATTCCTAGTGCATTCCCACAGTATGATGTCTATAATTACATGACACCTTTGTTTGAGTGTGACATACTTGCACATGTGCATGACCATCAATAAAAATCGAGATTACTTTTAGCATTACAACATTCACTTCGATTAATTTTTTTTGTTTTAATTATTTAATGCCTTCTTTAGTTAACAGTTCAATTTATTGTTATTTACTTTTCCTATCATTAAGCAGAATGTGTACGCCTTAATCATGAGCGTTTAAGTGCAAATACTTGGCATGCCTAGTAGTAATCCCACAAAGTCCAAGATGTGTATGGATGGTTAAGGATGAATACCATCACCATAGGCTAATTTATGTTTTTCTTCCATTGTTAGTTTAATTAATTTATCTTTTTTTTTATCAAGAGTAACATAGAATTAGGACAACATCATATGCNATTTATCTTTTTTGTTATCAAGAGTAACATAGAATTAGGACAACATCATATGCCTCACCTTGGACTAAACCATACGTGATAAAGCTACTACTAGTTTAGGTGGGAAGATAGTGAACTACAATCAACATATAACTATCTAGGTGCCACAACTAGCCCATCCACAAAGTTCGATCGAATCATGTGTACATGCTCATATTCGTATGGTTGAGTGTAGGGGTACCTCGTCGCTCATCATTGGCACAATTGCCAAGGATGGTGCTAGTTATCTAGATTAGTTATATTACACAAGATCACTATAAAATGGAATTAATGATAAATCTTTTGAGAAGTATTCAAACACACACCACAAATCGACAACAATATCTCACTCACACAAAAATGATTATGAACCGTATAGTGCACCTATTCATTGGAGAACTAATGAAATATACAATGAAGTAGATTGGAGTGATCCACCTTATGAAGGGATTTCTCATGACCATGGCCATCCTAATGACACTCAAAGTCTACATTCACCTAAGACAAACAATCTTGAAGAAGATGATGTCAATCCCAAACTAGGGGAGGCCTCAAGGCCTAAGACCTCCTCAGTACTTAGAAATAATAAATCAAGGACCTTGAGGAACATCACAGAAGCCATGGTTATCCTACCAATTCCTCCTTTTCATCTTCCCTATCAACTTCAACATCTAGTTCTGATGAAGATGAACATAGGTATAGAGATAGAGCTCCACAAAATGGTCAAAATAAAAGCAAAAATCAAACCCACAAACACATTTCATCAACATGAACACAAGCCCCATCATCACCATCGATCAAATAGAGATTTTAATCACAAACTTTCTAATGATGATAAAGCCCTGTTAGTCCCTAAAAGCCTAATGCACATCATAGAGGTTGTTAAAATATCTCACAGGCATCACAAGAACAGTCAACTACCTAAGCTTGACTTGAATAATATTCCAAAATTTGCAAGAGGCTATGATTTAGATCCATAACATCATTTACAAGCCTTCCATAATGCTTATGTGCTCAACAATGTGGACAATAAATGGCAAAAGTTTAAGTTCCTAGGAAACTAATCAATAAAGCTAAAGTGTGTTATAGATCATTAAAACCAAATTCAATCAGATGATGGTCAACCACGTTACAACTTTTCAATAAAAGATACCAAACCTATGCGCAAGTGTTTGCCTTGAGGAGAAAAATCAAAAGATGGAAATGAGAAAAATAAGAACCCTTAGACATGGCCTTAGATAAATAATATGCCTTACTAAATAAATATCTAGGTCATAGGTTCTCTGAGAAAGATCAAATACTCCACATTATAGATGGGCTTAGCAATGAAACAAGGATGAACCTTGGAAAGTATGCCCAAGGACAACTATATAAGGTTCAAGCCCACGAGGTCAAAGAACTAATAGAGTTTCTAGTAAAAGAAGAGAGAGAATTATCTAAATGGGAGAATTCCAAAGCATTTGAGTGGGACCCAACTCTAGAAACAACAAAGGTCTAGAACTACAATGAAGAGAAGCAAAAAATTCTGAAAGGATGATATAGTTCCAACCTTTGCCAATACAAAAATCGATAATTGAAATTGAGGAAAAGCATAATAATATGACTATAAGGGAAAATGAACAAAGTGTGAACTTGGAAGACACTGTTAGGGAGAGGGTCATCCAAAATAAACCTAGCAATTGAAACAAATAGAGGGCATACATATTAGAAATAGTTAAGAACACTATTTAGCAACCAAGGAGAATGGCTAAGGGTAACGAGGCCAAAGGCTCAACTATAGTTAATGAGGATGGATGTGATGTCTATTTATATGACCATCCAAAGGACCATTGCCTAGTCTTGTCACATCTATATGAGCATTGGGTAGGGAAGCTACACCCAAATTTCATACAAAGGTATTGGTTTAGGCACATCCTTGTTCCACAAGGTAATTATGGACAAACCCATAACCCATTGTACTATCCTAAGGGGAGCTATTACTAGCCTCAAAACTTTGCCCCACTGCAATGGCAAAACTCATAGGTGTGAGGGAGGCCACCATCCAGCCAGTCACATCCTTCCTGTCCACCAAAACCAAACACCTACTATGTTCAACATCATGTTTCTCCAACCAGTTCTGAATCCTCTACCTCTAATCATTGTTATCACTCTCTTGAGTACCATCAACCTATTTCTTCTCCTGAGGGATCACCACCTCATACTTCTCACACTTCTTCTCACCCTTGGTATTCTCATCTTTCATCTCCTTCTACACCACCATCAGATGTATCTGATAGTTTCGCATCATTATGTCAACCAACAAATGTAACTTATGTTTTTGCTATTAACTAAAGAAGGTTCCCTACGCAATGTTGGAAGCATCCTTTCTTTAGGCATGGTCATAGGAATAAGAATCATGCTTCCAAGCCTACTCCACCCTCTAAACTAGCACAAGGTCAACTTGGTGCCACACCTTCCTTAGCTCCATCAATAGCCCTTGTCACTATACCTAGTCCTCCACTTCACACTCCAACATCCACACAATCCAATGAATTCACCAATGTGAAGGGACACACAAATCCATGCATACTATCATATAGTCAAGGGTGTTATATTAGGATAGATTTCCCTCATAATGTACACAAATCATTTAACTTGCCCCACTATGCTTTCTATAATTAGATGTGTGACTAATGATTTCTCTACCCATCCACCATACCACCAATAGACACCTAGTGGCTAGGGCATGAAGGGTTCCTAAGGTTTCATACATGCATGGATCCTATTCATCCACTTATCAATCCTAGCGATGACCAAATGTTTAGTCATTGGGTTTCCCCCCATTCTAATTTCTAGGATTCTTAAGTGTTATTTTATCCTTTTGTTTTATGATTATATGTCATTTCTTTACTTCGTTTACTTTTTCTAATTGTTGTTTTCAATTTTCCATTGTAATCTTGACCATGAATAAGTTGATCATGTCGCCCATTAAGGTGATATTTTTCTCTATGTTTCCTAGTCATAAGGGACTAATTATTTGGACATTGAGACCATGTCATCCATCCACCTATTCCATTAATAAGAGGTTCATGCTTTGGTCACAATGGTAATCTTTTTCATCATCCAACTATAAATAATTTGATAATCATTGTGTCTAGAGAGATGAGTGAAGGACCAAGGTGGAATGACAAGGGTATGACATCAAGGGTATTTGTAGATTCTCTTTGACTACTTCTGTATGTTCTATCGTGTTACTAAGGTTGTAACTATATCCTTGTAGATCTAACAAAAAATGGGAGTAATAGAAACTCAAAATGGCACTAAATAAGCTTCTATGGGTTCCACTAGAAAGACATGTACCCATGCCTGAAGGTAGATGACTTCATAGAGCCATAAAAAAATATAAATAGTAAAATATAATAAAAGTGTTCCACCATGATTCTCCTCCCTTAAACAACATGCCAAGTGATATTAATCCTTGTAACTTCAGTAAACTTATGGTTGTTTGTTGATGGGATGAAGCGATGTGGTATGGACTTGGTCTAAAACTTGGAAAGCTAGAAACATGGTTATTTAACCACTAATAACACACAAGATTCCATTGTGTCCATCATTAGAAACCTCATGCCTCAATTTTTGCTATCCTTTCTGCAATCCATCTCAGNTTATCATTTTAATCAATCATTCCTCAACAATTCCTATACACCCTTCATCCTAGCCCCTTTTCACAAATTTTAATATATGACTCCACCATGACACACTTTTGGTGCCTCAAAATTAATTTTCCAAATACCCAAGACCTTCTAATTTAATCTTAAATCCTCCATTAAATATCAAAATTTCATTATTTTCACTTAGTCCTTGTATTCAGTGCATGTTGATGGGGACTCGAGTACGCGATATCAGGTATTTCCTACCTATATATAGTTACAACCCTGCCTACTTCAACGTTCATTTCTTTCATTTGCCACTAGGGGAGTTGTTAAAATTTTTCTTTGTAACTTAGAGCTTTAATTATCCATCTTCCAAGCAAAATATCTAGCTTCCTAACATTTTGATTTTAATTCTATTTAATCCTATTTGAACCCATAGTATTCCACTTAGTTGTGGGGGGTACCTGTAGTAGGAAGTGCACATACTCTTTTTGAAATTTTCTATCATTTGAAGGATATCATAGGGGTAAAAAATTCAATATTTACTAAAGAAACATTTTATGTTTAAATTCCAAGTTAATTTTCATCAATCACCTAGGCCATCCAAACGATTGTAAGTATCACATGTAAAGAAATTGACAAAACCCAACAATGTAAGGTCGGCAATAATACCTTTTGGAGCCACTTCTTAGACATATTTCTAACTCGAAAATCACAGTACATAATTATGGACTATTAACTAAGGCAATGAGTAGGGTATGAGTTGATAAAAATTTCTCTACACAACCTTAGTAATAGTTTATCTTTATGTGATTACATATGGCCCCAAAATAGGAGATTGAGTAGGACCTCTGCAAGGAGGAACTAAATGCCTAAGAGGAGGCAAAGGCCAGGGACCTCATGTAGAACATGTAGAGTAGGAAGCACACTCATTCAGCATTTATTAGGAAACCCCTATGATAGTGCAATTTGGCCATGAAAAAGGTGGAGAAGTTAGAGCCCCAAAACTAAGGCAATGTCTCACGTTATCCCTAGAATGTCTCCAAGCCATTTATGAGAAGTCCACCTTCTCAGCCATGATTGTGGAGCTCAATTTTGGGACTTTCACAAAGTTTTCCTCCAAACTAGTGAAGACTCAACTTAAGGTGCCTCCACTATGGCCCATTCTCTTAGAAAGTGGTGACTAGTATTTGGGTGAGACATACCAATTTTGGCATGGCAAGGAAGAAGCATTGCTACCAATGTAGGTGGCATTCTCATTGATTTCTCTACAAGGGCCATTGCAGAGGTCTTGAATCTTCCAAATGAAGGATCAAAGGTTGCTCGTATGTCCACTCACTTAGATCCAGATGCAAGAAATTTATGGTTGAAACGAGCTTACAATAAAGAAAATAAAGCTTATGGAGAATTAACCTTGGAAAAGAGGATTTACTTCAAGATTGGCACTTATCACATTTCCCCCACCAAAGGCTTAAATAGACTATCTACTTATGTGACATGGGGTAGTGCAATTTTGATGGGAAAATTTAATGCAAATATGCCCTATTTATATTTGGCAGAAATACTAAGGTAATTCAAAGAAAGAAAGATAGGGAAGCTTTCCTTTCCTTTCCTTTATCTCATCAGGAAGCTATGCAGATGTGTTGGAATTTTGGGCTATATGAATTATGTTCTTAGGAAAGCCCAAAATGCTTCATATGTTGAACTACTCAAATTGCTAATGCCAAGGAAAGATGTTGGTGAGCAATTAGAGCAAGAAGAAGAGAGAATGATTGGACCCACTACGCCTCACATGGTAAGGCCTAGCCAAAAACAAGAAGCAAGGACACAACCCATCAACCAGCAAGTTCAATAATCGCCAACACCACAAAAGGACTATCGATCGTCCATCAATTAGCTCAAAACCCTTACTAAGATGGTCAGTTGGGGGATTCGTGATGTCAAGAATTTATTTAGGATCATTGATGATGTTATGCAACCCACTATTTTAGCTGACCCTACAAGTGGACACATTTTTTTGATTTCAGAAGGAGAGTCCTAGTGGTCTTAGCATATCTCTAGGAATGTTGCATCCTTCCAAGTTAGATTAGAAATTGGTGAAGGTGCCACAGTTGTGGTCCTAAAACACTAGGATGTAGTAGGAATAGTAGAGGTGGTAATAGATTCATTAAATAATCTTTTAATGTTCCTATTGTGCCATAGGCAAATTTCATGGGAGCATGTGATGTTCAAGTTTTGTCCAAGTTCTCAATGACTCCTATAGAACATAAGGATGTTTTGGATTACTTGCTGCAAATAGGACAAGTCATGACTTCCTTGTTTGACATCCCTCAAGATTTCATAGTAGTACAATCAAACCTCATTTCAACTAAAGAAAAACTGTTCATGGTTGAAGTTAGGATCGAGCATGCCGAAGCGAAGCTATAAAGACTACAAGAAAAGCTCATCATCCTACAAGTTCAATGAAGAGACCCTTTCCAATTCATCACAATTGACCAATTGGATGTTTTCAGAAATGAGCAACTAAATCAATTTTTGGAAGAGAATAAAAAGGTGGCAAGGGAGAAAGAACAGCCCAATTGGGATGCTTCCAAGGCACAAGCTCAAATGTACACACATGCTTAGGCTCTCAAGGCCCTACAAGAGGAGAATAAATAGCTTTCTACTAAAAATATTTGGTTGATGACAATTAAAAAACAAAAAAATGTTCTTAAAGAAAGTTTTCAATAGATGCAAGAACAATTAGTACAGGTCAACCAAGATATGAATCACTTGGCCAGGGAAAATAAAACCCTCTCTATGGAGGAGGTCCATGCCATCTGTCAAAAGATAGCAATAGAGATCAATGCATGGCAGAATGAGGCTGAGAAGCATGAGAAGTTGAAAGAGCACTTCCATGATTAGGTGGGGATGTAAAAAGAAATAATTGAAAAGGAGATCCATATGGCTAAGACTCACATTAACTCTTTTAGTGCTCAACACATTGACTAGAGAACCATATTAGATACATATTCCTTTGTCCACCAAGCAAAATTGAAAAGTTGGGACTTGCAGATTAAAGACTTAATGGAGTACATGGAGTTGGCAAATCTACGATATGTCAACTTAGCCATATTAATAGTAGGGCACCTAAGAAATGAGCTTGAGAAATAGGTAGTCGCCACTTACACTAAGTATGAGATAGAGTTTTCCGAACATAAGAAAATGTTGCAAAAATTAGATGTTGCAAACTCTAAATTATAACTGGTCAAAGAAATCTACCATAATCAAAGAGATGTGTACCAAATTTGGCTTGACAACTGACAAATTACCATGAATTATGAGATAAAGCCAGAGCCTATGAGAAGGAACAACAGTAGTTTGCTACATGGTATGTCAAAGTGAACCTAATGTTTCCATAGTTGTTGTGTCCGTGGGAGGTGCCAACTCCATCAAACATTGGAACATCAGCATGGACTATGCATGATCCTCAGATGGAAGAAGAGAAAATATAGGTGATTCTCACATGTCAGCAATCTCAAAAGCCTATAGTACTAGACAAAGGGAAAGCACCAATGAAGGAGCCACCACCTTCAGGAACCACATGAGTTCCAACATTTTGTATTTTGTGTTTTGTATTTAAGTTTTGTGTTTCCCATACTGTAGCATGGTTAGTCAGTAGTATTCAATAATCCTATAACTTCATAATGTTTTGTAAGAGGCTTGTTTCTCATTATATTAAATCAAGGACAAGTTTTTCTTTAGTCATGCGGGTATGATGAATTATGGTTTACTAGGCCCCAATATCGAGTACGCAATATTCGGCATGCGATATCGCAACCTATATACAATATCATATATGTGATATCATGATTCCTGTGTTAGCCTATAAACATAGCACTCAAGCACACAGTCGAGGAATTTTTTTGGAAATTTTCTAGGTTAGGAGGAAAGTTCTTTTCTTTCTAGTTTTTCTAGTAGTTTAGTTTTCAATTTTCAGTTTCTTTCTAGTTATTTCTAGTGCATGCCCGCAGTATGATGTCTATAATTGCATGGCACCTTTGTTCAAGTGTGACATACTTGGACACGTGCATGACTGACAATAAAAATTGATATTACTTTCATCATTGTAGCATTCACTAATATTAATTTTTGTTGTTTTAATTATTTAATGCCTTCTTTAGTTAATAGTTCGATTTACTGTTATTTACTTTTCCTATCATTAAGCAGAATGTGTATGTGTTAATCATGAGCATTTAAGTGCAAATACTTGGCACACCTAGCAGTAATCCCATGAAGTTCAAGATGTGTACGAATAGTTAAGGATAGATACCATTGCCATACGCAAATTTAGGTTTTACTTCCATTATTAGTTTAATCAATTTATCTTTTCTGTTATTAGGAGTATTGTAGAATTAGGAAAACATCATATGCCTATCTCTGGACTAAACCATACATGACAAGGCTACTACTAGTCTAAGTGGGAAGACAACGAATTATGATCAACGTATAACTGTCTAGGTGCCACAACTAGTCCATCCACGGAGTTTGACCGAATTGCACATACATGCTTATATTTGTATGGTTGAGTGTAGGGGTACCTTGCCGTCCATCAACCTTTAACATAGAGAAAAAGAAGTAGCAATCCATAGTGAGTGATTTACAAAAATGAATTATTACTAATAGGTTCATATTGCATTATGTAAAGTTGTAAGGATTTTCTTCAAGCAAGGATTATAAACTTCAATTTGATTTCACCATGATCTCATCATTGCTCTTAATTATCTTTAATAAGTTTCAAGAAGAAGTATACTAGATCTAAAATAAAAGAACCACCTCAAGATATTTCATTTCTGCCTCTAAGTGCTCTTAGAGTTCAAGAAGAATCTGCAGTGAAGAATTTCACTCCAAAATACAAGAGCTAGTAGCCAATGTTTTTGATACTATCATGAATGAAAATATACTCTTTTATTGATTGATGATCTCTACTGTTTTTTTAGATCAATTAATTTGTAACATCTTTCATTTGATGGTGAAGTTAATTAATTTTAATTTATCATGTCAGCATATGTTTCTTTTCTATAGTTTATAAATTAAATTATGTTACAATATATTTGGGAGGAGATATTTACCCCTAAGATATCTAATCATATTTCCTTGCATTTTATGAATTTTTTTAATATTAATCAAAACAAGTCTCAATATTTATTTGGAAAAGAAATATTACTTACCATCACATTTTATTAACTTTTATTTTACTTTACTAGTTAGAGATTTTGTTGGTAATTCTTAGGCCTCATGGTGCTCATTTTGAAAATGCAATTTTATCTTAGAATTTTGTTTAAGAGCATTACTCCACATTGTTGGTTGTGTTTATGAACCTCTAAATTTTGTAATTTTTTGAAGATTAATTATGATGTAGTGAACTTTTACACTTCATCTATTTAAAGTCATGGATTTGGTTATAAATAGTAAAATAGAATTATTATTAACTCCATGTTAAGCTTGAGGGGTGGTGTTGAAGATTTGATGTATTCTAGCTTAACATGTTAGTTTATGTTTATATGGAGTTACTTGATGAACTTTAGTATAGACCATCTATGATGTCTTATAATATATATCAAGTTAGTTATGTTTAGTCAAACATATCAACTAATAATAGCTTATCATTATGTCTATTTGTTCTTTGGACATGATTATTCTATTATAACTATATAAGTGATGATTGTGGTTTAACAACAATATCAAAGTATATAACAGTGTTCATATTTAACAGAGATTTTTGGTTATATTATTCTTGTTTATTACTTGTTAGTTTATGTTTTTATGTTCAACATGTATAATACTGTAGACTTAATTTATGTACATGGTGCATGTTTATCTCAATAAAAATAGTCATCACATTATTTTTACTATATTCTAGACCTAGTGATTAACATCATAAAATTTTAACATTATGAACTAATTAGATGTGTAGGACAACTGAACATCTATAAGAGTTTAAGTAAATGAAGAGGTTTCTATTACTTTAGAGTATTTCCCTTCTGTTTAATTTTTAAGCTTATATGAATTTTGTACAATCTAAAATATTCTTCCAAATTAATCGTAAATTTTAAGAGATTAGTTGATTTAGAAGTAAAGGAAGTGATAGTTTAGGAAGATGCTTTAAATTATATGAAGCTTAGTATAAATGATATACATTCTAAAGACAACATGTTAAATAATTATCTCACTTGTTTATTAATCTTGACGGTTTTATGGAGTTTTTGCAAGAAGAATTTTGTTTTGGTGAGGAATGATCTAAAGATAAAAACTACTAATGCCTAGTAAATTGTAGAGACTATGAAGAATATTGAAGCTTCTAATTTATTTACTTGATAATTTATATGAATCCTTGTTAAAACATATCACTTCATAATACATATTTCAACAAATTTTTGGATTTGTTTGCCTAAATAAGGGCTATACACTAATGATTTAAGTTATTCCTGAACACTAAGGAATTCAAGTTTTACATGCCAACTATTTTTCTAAATATTTTTTACTTGTTAAATTCACCAATTCTACTATTTTTATAAATATTTTTACTTGTAAAATTGGCCAATTCTAATATGGTTAAAAAATCATTAGATTTGAAAATTTTTATAGATTGGTCTAATACTTTTATTACTCAAGAATGAAAAGTGGATTTCAATTCATATTCTTCTAATTATTCTAAAATTCCTTGCTAGATTAGATTAGAAAAAATTTTGCTTATTTTTCAAAGTGTTGAAAGAAAAATTTGTTGGAGCCTTGACACAAGTCTAAAGATAGAGTCAAAAACATTACTAAATGGTGTGTAGTGCACACAATTATTTTGCAAAGATGGATTTACAGTAAAAGACGATAGAATTAAAACTTAAAATCAATAATTAATGTTTTTCCTAAAAAATTATATATTATAATCTACGAGGATGTTTTAGCTATTGTCATCATGAAGGCCATGTTATTGGAGTCTATCCTATTCTCAATAAAATATTTATTCATGAGGAAAAGAAATAACAATTTCTAAAAAGACAAATAATGGTAGTTTTTAGCAGTCACAAATGAAATCTTCTTTAGTAATTTTTCAACCTTTTAATAATTCTTTTAATTCTATAGGTGTCATTAAGCTTTTGATATCTAAAGATAATTTCTCTTTAGAAAAAAGAAATTTTCAATAGGGACCAGTAATAAAAATACTAATGTGTATGGATTTCACTCAATGTAACATAAAAAGACGAGGCCTACAAATACTACTTCTAATTTAAAAATCCTAAAGGCATCTCATTCTCTTTCTACTTCTAATACTATTCTAAATATTTTTTTTTATTAGACAATGTTTTTTAACTTATTAGTGGCATGGATTGTAAGATAAAATCAAGAATTGAGTCCTCCTTCCTTACATTTCAATGTTAGTTTTAACATGGAATATTCAAGATCTTTTTGATAGGTCCTAAGCAAAGATTTTTGAAGAGTATCTTTCAATTTAACATTTATCTACATATTTTTTTTCCTACAATATATTAATATTTTAGCTCATGATATTAGTTTTTTTGGTAACTGCATTTTAAAAAATTGCATTGTTTTCTTCTACTCCTAATGAAGTGTTGTTATTCTTGTTAATAAAAATTAGATTGGAAAAGNATCTCATTCTCTTTCTACTTCTAATACTATTCTAAATATTTTTTTTTATTAGACAATGTTTTTTAACTTATTAGTGGNAAAAATTAGATTGGAAAAGTCTAGTTTTGAAAGCCTTGAAAGAGTTATTTGGGTCATTTATCATAGTGAAAAAGGTGACTTTGAACTTTGCATTATTTATGTTTCTAACAATTTAAAAGATCAATCAAAGGTTTGGAAATATCTTCTATCTTTTCCTAAAGTTCCTTGGATTATTAGAGGTAATTTCAATATGGTTGAAATTCACTTAGATAAAATTGTGTATCTTTCTTCTAATATGTCTTCTTAAGAAAAAGAAGATTGGTGAAATTTTAAAGAAAAATATTTTTTTCTAATATTAGCTCTTTTTTCCTATCTCATTTGAATGAGAAACATTACACTTGTTGTAATTATCAATAAGGAAATGATATAATTTATTGTCAACTTGATAGATTTTATATCTCCATGTTTTCTTTTGAAAGCTTGCAAAAAAAGTAGAAGTGCATATATATGCTACCTTGTCAAATCATTTTCCTATTAGCATTGTTCTTTATGTTATTAATTCTCCATCCTATGAAGAGCATAAATGTTTTCATAGGAATGCTAATATATTCATAGGACTGAGTTGGAAAAATATTATAAAGTCTTTATGGCATGTAGAAAAAAATCCTACTAGTAATATTGGTTGGATTGCTTGATGGTAAGGAACTACTTGTAGAGTTAGAAATTATGTGAGATGGTTTGGAATGTAATTTCCAAAGTGTAACAAACAACTTGAAGAAGATCTTGCATAATCTGTAAAGAAAATGCACATTCCTTTAGAGTAGAATCCCTTTGATTTTAAAACTCAAAAAGTCTTGGCTAAAGCTTGCTATGATAAATAATGTTGGAATACTTTTGAAGCTAAAAGTACTTTTACAAAAAGAAGAAGAATACATTTTGCAATAAACAAATAATCAATGTGCTTTTGTAATTATATGTCATGTGAGAGTAATGTTGACCTTGAGTTTGTCCAACAATATTAATAATGTTCACTAATCCTAGATAGCACATGTTTCAACAAAAAGAGTTTTTGGTAATGATGCCAATGATGAGTGGTGAGGTACCCCTATGCCCAATCATACAAATCACAAAGTGTTTACGTGTGATCTAATGGAATTCCATAGACTCTATAGTTTTTGGTACATTAAGTCTTTTAGGAAGTAAACCTTGCCCTAAGGTCATTCATTGTCTTCCCAATTACACTTATGAGGTACAAAGGTATGGTTAAGTGTAATCAAGGCATATGGTTTTTATCATTTTATGTTCTATGGTTCTGATGCTTAAAGAGAAAGATGAAGTAATTTAATGACTAATTTAATTTAACTAACTTACTAGTCTTTAACTAGTCCTAACATAAGCATCTAGTCCCACTTTCTATACACATCCTGAGCCCACATATCCACCACTGGGTTACCAAGCACTACACTACTGGGTATAACACGCAATAATGTTGTTGGGATTACCAAAAAAATACGTGTTTGGCTCAAAGTGGTCATACTTATGTATTTAATCTATCTAGCTTATCTTGCATAATTACTTAATTAGCTTAATCACTAGAAAAAATTAAATAAATAACTAAAAGTATTAAATGCATGAATGAAACATCTAAACTATCCAGAATGCTACAAGGTTGATCAATAAGCTCATCTTTATTGTTGTACACACTACTGTGCTCAAGTCCAACAATGCTTAAATAAATATTTGTATACTCAATGACTCTTGCTATAGGCACTTGGGAAAATTTTAACTTTCAAATGTAAAACTATAAGATTTTAGCTACTACTATGACTTGAATGCCATAAATGTGACTAGTGAGCGTGTATTTACAAGTAATAATAGACCCTACATTGCTGGGGTCATGTCAACAAGGCCTCATCGAGATAGCCAACAACGACTCATCAGATGTAATAAAGCTTCAATTTCAATAATATATTATAATTTCAAGATATAAAGAATAATAAAAATAATGTGAGATACATATATTTCTTCTTGTTACATAATATAAATTTGAAGGTTTAAGTAAGAAAATCGAAGATAAAAAACACATATTAGACTACAAAGTAATGCATTTTTTAAGATTATATGGTTAAATTAGATTTTTATCATTCCATTACTTGGCCTTATTTGCAAAAGTATAGGAGGGAATAAAAAAATAAGATGAACTTTCCAATAAGAAGAAAGTAGTCTTTATGATCATCAACTCCTAGTGGGGTTCATCAATATTCATTGTTGAAAAGTTCATCATCTTTGTAGCCTTAGTTGCTAAGGCCACCAATGTTGTGAGACTTAGACTAATAGTCCTACTTGTTTTTGTTTAAATACTCTTGACCTTAAGTGAGTTACTTAACAAAAATGATTAAAATATTAAACAAAAATTGAATTTAGTTTCTTTAGTATTTATAATTGAAATTTGATGAGTACTTGCAAAAATCCATAAACTTTTACAATGCTAATATCACTATGATGAACCATGATTTGTCAGGCTTTGATATCAAACCCTCGATATTGGGTACACGATATCACAACCTCACTAGCAATATCGGATACACGATATTGTGGTTCCTATGTGAGCCTATAAATACACAATTGAATGCACGAGAGAGTCATAGAAAAAGTTAGTATTAGAGTAGGATCTTTTTATCAAATTTCAATTCCTCTCAACCCTTTCCCTAGTGCATGCGTGCAGTGTGATGATTGTAATTGTACAAAAGCTTTATTCGAGTGTGACGTACTTGGACACGCACATGACCAGCAATAAAGATCGAGATTACTTCATCATTGTAGCATTCACTTAGTTTTAACTGTTATTTATTACTTTCTTACTTAATATCTCTTTACCTTCCTTTCCTATCCTTGTTATTAAATGCAGAATGAGTACAACTTAATCACGAGCATTTAAGTGTGACTACTTGGTATCCCAGTAGCGTACCTAGGACATGTGCTTGGTAATCCCAGTAGTAGTACATGAGGTTCAAGATGTGTACAAATGATTAAGGATAGATGCTCATTGCACTTAGGCTAGCTTAGATTCTCTCCTCCCATTCCCTCTTAGCTTAAACAAAGTAATTTTTCATTGCCTCTAGGAGTAGCACTAGTCTAGGACCACATCATACACTTCACTTTGGACTAAACCATATGTGACAAAGCAAATACTCCTCCAGGTGGAAAGATAGGGAACTGTGATCAACATGTAAATATCTAGATACCACAACTAGCCCATCTATTGAGTTCGACCACATCATGCATGAACGCTCGTGTTCGTATGGTTAAGTGTAGGGGTACCTCACCACTCATCATTGGTGTCGTTACCAGGGATGGTGCTAGTTATTTAGATTTGTTATATCATACAAGATCACTGTAACAAAGTATTCATGATATATCTTTTAGAAAAAAAAACTTAATTTCAATTAAGTCACACACAAATTCACAACAATGTCTCTCTCACAAGACTATGATAACGCAAAAAATAGTAAGGTAATTCATTGTAGAACCAATGAATTATACGATGATGAAGATGAAGTTTGGAGTACTCAATCTGATGCATGGGTCTCCTATGTACATAAACAAAGACAACATCTTCCCAACTCATAAATTCATAACCTACCTAGTGACGATGAACCCCTGTTGGCCACTAAGAGCCTAATGCATATACAAGAGTCTATTCAAATATCCCACAGGCATTGCAAGGAAAGTCGTCTACCTAGGCTTGATCTAAACAACTTTCCCAAGTTTTTGGAAGGCTATGATTTAGATCTACAACATCATTTACAAGCCTTCCATGATTCTTGTGTATGGAAAAATATTGATAATGGGTGGAAAAAACTTAATCTCTTTCCTATGACACTTGTTGTCCAAGAAAAAGTATGGTAGAAGTCCTTAAAACCAAAATCAATTCAATGTTGGTTGACAATGGTAGAACTCTTCAATGAAATATATCAAACCTATGAAAGAGTGTCAGCCTTGAGGAAACAAATCTAAGAGTGTAAAAAAGTGCAACATGAACCCTTGGACATGACCTTAGAAAGATATTACTCTTTGTTAAACAAATTCCCAGGCCATGAATTCTCCGAGGAAAGGCTAATGTATCACATCATGGATGGGCTTCATAATGAAATAAGGGAGACCCTGGGGATGTATGCCTAAGGTCAAATATATGAGCTATGAAACCATAAATTCAAAGAGCTTATTAAGTGGGTAGCAAAATAAGAAGGAGAAATGGATAAATGGGAGAATGTTAAAAGCTCTCAATAGGACCAAAATCTCAAAATAGCAAAGGTCCCTATTCATGAAGAGGAGAAATCAACTCACCTCAAGGAGGTGGAATCATCATTTTCAATGCTACAATCACTAGATGAAATTGAGGCAAAGATCAATAAGATGATGGAATGGATACATGAAAGATGTGTAGAATATGCCAACACTATTAGAGGTTGAACCATGATGAACCAAGAAGTAGGATAGAACACCCTCAAACAATCAGAAAGAAGGGTTGAAGAGAATAAGAACTCAACTACTAATCATATGTATCAATGTAACCTTTTCCTGTACAATCACTCCAAAGGTCAATGCCCAATATTGTTACATTTACATGAGCATTGGGGAGGAATGTTACATCCAAATTTTGTACAAAAATATCATGTTCAATCACAGTGGCCAAAATTTTAGTTGTGGGGTAGGACACCCTCAAACTAGTCACACCCTTCATATCATTCGAACCCAAGTGCTTATTAGGTTCAGCATCCTGTTTCCCCAACTGGGTCAACATCCTCTATCTCACCACATTATTTTCATTCTCCTAAATACTACCAACCCATATCTTCTCCAACACGATCACCACCTCATGTGCCCTACACTTCTTCTCACCCTCAATATTCTAATTCTTCACCTCCTCCTACATCGCCACCAATTGTACCTAAAGGTTTTGCACCACAACATTAACCCATGAACGTTACTTATCCTACTACTATCAACTGTAGTGGGAATCCTCCACAACATTAAAGACATCCCTTCTTTATACATGACTGTAGAAAGGGACAGCACAGTTTTGAGACCACTGCATCCTCCAACTTAGCACAAGTTCAACATTGTGGTGCATCCTTCTCCTCGAACTCAACGCCTCATGTTACCTTATCCAGGCCACCAATCAACACTCCAACAACTATGCGACCCAATGAATGCAGCCACGTAGGGAGACATATCAATCCTTGCATACCATCTTATACTCAAGGGTGCAAAAGTGGGTCAACCCCATATCCATTAAACTCATCTTCTAACTTGTCCCACTATGTCAACTTTAATATAGTTTGTGCACCCCAATTTGGATACATTCCAACCACGACATCAAAAGACACCTAGTGGTTTCGATATGATCAGGTCCCAATATTTCCAAAATGCTTGGATCCAAACCTTCCATTTATTAATTCTTGCCAAGATCAAAAGTTTAGTTATGGGGATATCCCCCATCTAACAAGTAGAATTAATAAATATTTTTTGTTTTCTTTAATTTTACAATTTTTTTCCAATTTTTTATCTTTCAATTTATTGTTTTATCTTTTTATGAGTAATTTCATCTATGAATAAAGCACGCATGTAACTCATTGGTTGAGGTGTTGTTCTTTTCTATCTAGTCTCAAGTAACTAATTATTTGGATGACAAGCCCATCACATCCACCCACCCATTCTATTAATAAGAGGTTCTACTTTGGGTCTAATGATATTCTTGACATCATTAAAACTTAAAGTAATTTTGTACTCATTATGCCCAGAGAAAAGAAGGATGGACTAAGAAGGAATGGCTAGGGTGTGACATCAAGGGGACTTGTGGATTCTCTTTGGTGACATCTGTAAGAGTTACCATGTAGCCTGGTTGTACTAAGATCCTTGTAGATCTAATGAAAAATGGGAGTAAGAGTAATAAAGGCACTCAATAAAGAAAACCAATGCTATTCTAGGAGGTCCCACTAGAAAGACATGCATTCATGCCTAAAGGTAGGCGGCTTCTCTAGATTACGCATCAAAAAAAAGGAGAGAGAAAAAAAAGAAGAGAGAAGAGAAAGTGTGCCAAAGTAGCCAAACAAAAAAAACATGCTTTAAAGAAATTCCAAATCACTCCTCCCCTAAACAAATCGCCAAGTGACCATAGACCTTGCTGTCATGATGCTCTTATGGTTGTTCATCATTGGATGAAGCAATGCGATGTCATTGATCGAAGGAATGGACTTGATCTTGATTTTGGAACAATGGGCTAATGACACATTAATCACATCCTACACTCAAGATTCATTATGCCTTGGGTCAGTTACCTCATGTCCCAATCTTTGCAATCCCTTCTATAATTCACCTCATCTCGTTGTTCATGTATATGTGACTCATGTCTAGTGTAGCATTGAATTCATACCTCATCACAGTGGTATCTACATGTGTGTGTTTTGTGGAATTGGTGTGGATTACATTTAACCCTTCTAGTGCCTACGGACATTTTAAGGCATGGGTACACAAGGGAAGTATAGGTTGGAACTTGGTTTAGGGAGGATCCACTTACATGACTTTTGTAATTTGTACTTGTTGCACATCACCACATCATTTTATACCCTCTGAGTACTTCATTGCCAAATCTATTCTTACCCTTATCATCCTTCTAGGTTCAAATGTTCCTATGCACCATCTCATGTCCTTTTTCATCATTCTATTCATGAATTTCATTGTCAGATTCCACCCCATTATACCTTTTGTGCCTTTCAATCTATTTAATGTTACCCTGCATCTTTCCAATTAACCTCAAATCCTTCATTTGTGGCCTTGGAAATTTAGAAATTCATTAATTTTACTAAGTACCCTATTTTCAATGGGCCATGATATCAAGTACCTGATATCAGTTTTGACACAATATCAAGTCCACACTATTGGGTACATGATATCACGTCCATAAAAAACTATATATGTGATGCACATCAACATCATTTTTCACTATTCATGCAAGGGAAGCTGTTCAAATTTTTCTCCATGAACTTGCTAACTTGTGTGCATCTTGTTCCAACATCCATAACTTGCTCATTAATGCTCTGATTCCCATTCCAATTGAACCCATCTAAACTCAAATTTTTTAACTTAGTCATGAGGGAAGGGTACACTCCAAGTTGTGCATAATTTTTAAAATTCATCGTCACCCAAAGGATATCATAAAGGGTTAAGGACCATAAAAACTATTAAACACATTGCCAAATCAACTTTATCTCTTCACTCATACTAGGGGAATTAATTTTTGGAACCACCTAATCAAATTGGGCTCAATATCAAACTTTTAGTGGACATTTTCATAAAATTTCCTAACTCTAGATCACATGAAACAAGAAACGAATTCATTAAAGGTAAGAAGTAAGGTATAAATCAAACTTTGTAAGCAACCTTACTAATGGATGACCCTGTGTGATTATAGATGGCCCCTAAACATGGATAACAAGGAGAACCCTCTCAAGGTGCATCCAAACGACCAAGGAGAGGCAAAGGCCAAGTGTCTCCTAAGGAATTTGTAGAATAGGAGGCACAATCATTCAGCATCCATCAAGAACCTCCTGTTACTATTCAATTGAGATAGGCTGAAAGAGGAGCTGCTAAAGCACCTGAACAAGGAAAATGTCTCACGTTGTCCCTAGAATGTATTCAAGTGATCCATGAAAGGTCCACATTAATGGCTGTGATTGTGGAACTCAACCTTGGACCTTTCACAAAGTTCGCTCTTGAAGCAGTTAGGGACCAACTCAAAGGATGCCCATTATGGCCTATCCTTTCTGAAAATGATGCTTGGTACCTAGGAGAGATGTACCAATTTTGGCATACTAAAGAAGAGGATACCACAGTTGATATTGGTGGTTTTTCTGTAGATTTCTTTGCCAAAGCCATTTCAAAAGTGTTGAATCTTCCAAATACAGGGCCAAATGTTGCTCACCTGCCCACTCACTTCGATGCTAATGCAGGAAAAATCTAGTTGAAAAGGGCATATGGAAAGGAAGAAAAGGTGTATGGAGAGTTGACCCTAGAGGAAAAGATCTATTTCAAGATCAGTACTTATCATATCTTCCCCACAAAAGGATTAACAAAATCTCAACGTATGTAGCCAGAGGAAGTGCGATATTAATGGGCAAGGTAAATGTTAACCTACCCCATTTGTATCTCACATAGATTTTGAGTTGGTTTGAGGTGGTTTTGAGGTAGTTTGAGGTGGTTTTGAGGTGGTTTGGGTACACCAATGATGTCCCTAGAAGAGCCCAAAATGCTTCATTTGCTGAATTGCTGAAGCCACTAGCCCCAAGGAAAAGTGCTGGTGAGACACTCGAGCCAGAAAAATAACAAATGGTGGGGCCCATAGAAACTCAAAATACATGGCATAGCCAACTCCCAAGCACAAGGCCTAGTCAACAATAAGAAGCGAGGCCCAACATAGGCTAGAGAGACCAACCACCACCACCACCGTAGGATTATCGATCATTGATGAGCAATCTCAAGGCCATCGTTGAGACAGTTAGCTGAGGAAGTCATGATGATGCTAATCTCTTCCGAGTCATCGACAATGTCATAAAACCCATGGTTTCCATAGATCGAACATGGGGCAAAGTGTCCATCCAAATAGGATAAGGGGAGACACATTAATCACAACAGATCTCAGGAAACACTGCATCCTTTCAAGTGCAACTAGAAATAGGTGAAGGTGCTATAGTCATGGTCATGCAACACCAAGATGTAGCAGGAGACATAGAAGTGGTCACGGACCACATAAAAGAGTCCTTCAATGTCCTTGTTGTGCCATCGATGGATTTCACAAGAGCGCGTGATGCTCAAAATTTGGCTAGTCCCTCGATGACTTTTGCAGAGCATGAGGATGTTCTCGATTAGTTGCTACAGATAGGACAAGTGATGATTTCCTTATTTAACATCCTGGAAGATGTCATAGCAACTCAATTAGACCTCATCTCCACCCTAGGGAAGCTGGTCATGGCAGAGATCAAGGCTGAGCATGCAGAGGCAAAGTTGGAAAGACTCCAGGAAAGGATCATCACCCTGCAAGCTGCACAATGGGATCCATCTTAATTCATCCCCGCAAACCAACTAAAATCTTTCAAGATGGAGCAACTCAATAAATTATTGGAAAATAATAAAAGGATGGAAGAGGAGAAATAGAAGGCTGATTGGGATGCTTCTAAGGCATAAGCACAAACATATGTGCATGGCAAAGCACTCAAGGCCTTGCAAGAAGAGAATAAATAGCTTACCACAGATAATATTTGGTTGAACACTCTAGAGAAATAAAAGAATGTTCTCGAAGAGAATTTTTAGTAGTTATGAGAATAGTTATTCAGGGTCAACCAAGATAGGAATCACTTGGCCAAAGAGAATCAAACCCTCTCAATGGAGGAGGTACACACAATTTGTCAAAAGACGACAATTGAAATAAGCGCATGGCAAAACGAGGCCAAGCAACATGAGAAACTAAAGGAGCACTTTAGAGATTAAGTGGGGATGTATAAGCAAGTCATTGAAAAGGAGATTCATATGGCCAAGGCCCACATTAACACCTTCAGTGCTCAACACACTAATTGGCGAGTCATACTGGACACCCATGCATTTGTCCACCAAGCAGATCTCAAAAGTCAAGACCTGCAGATACAAGATCTTACAGAGTACATGGAATTGGCAAACCTATGGTATGCCAATTTAGCCATGTTAATAGCAGGATGCTCAAGAATAGAGCTGGAGAAGTAGGTAGCTACCACCTACACAAAATATGAAACAAAATTTGTGGTGCACAAGAAGACACTGTAGAAGTTATAAGTGGCAAATTTTGAGTTAGAGGTGGTCAAAACTAGCTACCAGGGATAAAAAGATGTCACAACAGACTTGGCTCGACAACTTACAAATTACCGAGAATACAAGGATAAAGCTAGAGCCTACGAGGAGGAATGATGGCTATTTTCGGCCTGGTATGTCAAAGCAAATCAAATGTTCTTGCACTTGTCATGTCCATGAGAGGTGTTGACTTCATCAAACATTGGAGCATCAACATGGATAGCACAAAACCCCTAAACTGAAGAGGAAAAGCTCCAAGCACTCCTTCAAAGCCATCAAGTTCCAAAAATTGAAGCACAAGATAAGGGGAAGTGATCCATGGAAGAACCACTGCCACCTAGAACCACATGAGTTCCAACAAACTTTTGTACTTTTGTAATTTTGTGTCCGTGTCCCAATTTTGTTGTATGTAATCCTCCACTGTAGCATGAATAAATTCCTAGTCAGTCAATAATCCCATACCTATCCACTATGTAATTAATGGGGCTTATTCTCATTTTGTTCGACTCAAGGATGAGTTTTTATTCAGTCGTGGGGGCATGAAGAAACATGATTTGTTAGGCTTTGATATCAAACCCTTGATATTGGGTATGCGATATCGCAGCCTCACTAGTGATATCAGATACACGATATCGTGGTTCCTGTGTGAGCCTATAAATACACAATTGGGTGCATGGGAGAGTCATAGAAAAAGTTAGTATTAGAGTAGGATCTTTTTGTCAGTTTTTAATTCCTCTCAACCCTTTCCCTAGTGCATGCCCACAGTGTGATGATTGTAATTGTACGAAACCTTTATTCGAGTGTGATGTACTTGGACATGCACATGACCAGTAATAAAGATCGAGATTACTTCATCATTGCAGTATTTACTTAGTTTTAACTATTATTTATTGCTTTCTTACTTAATATTTCGTTACCTTCCTTTCCTATCTCTGTTATTAAATGTGAAATGAGTATGACTTAATCACAAGCATTTAAGTGTGACTACTTGGTATCCAGTAGCTTACCTAGGACATGCGCTTGGTAATCCCAGTAGTAGTACACAAGGTCCAAGATGTGTACGGATGATTAAGGACAGATGTGTATCGCGCTTAGGCTAGCTTAGATTCTCTCCTCCCATTTCCTCTTAGCTTAAACAAAGTTATTTTCCATTGCCTCTAGGAGTAGCACTAGTCTAAGACCACATCATACACCTCACTCTGGACTAAACCATACATGACAAAGCAAATACTAGTCCAGGTGGGAAGGCAGCAAATTGCGATCAACGTGTAACTATCGAGATATCACAACTAGCCTATATGCGGAGTTCGACCAGATTGTCCATGAACACTCGTATTCATATGGTTGAGTGTAGGGGTACCTCGCCACTCATCACACTAGCTACTTCTAAATTTTGATAAGTGTATGGGTTGCAATGATAAGTTTGATTTTCAACACTTTCAACCAAGCTAATCCTCACTTCATTATATTCACTCCAATCTTTACTTCCTTATATCCACTTCAATTATGAGAGCTAACTCTCACTTGCTTGTAAGAAAGGATGATAAAATCACATTAAAAATTTGTAATCCTAGTTGTCTACACATTTATTCTCAGATTTATTGAAAGAAATTTCAATGTAATTCTACCAACTCAAAGATAGTTCCCACCAAATTGCCTATATATCTATTCTAATGATACTAATTACTAAGAATGGAAAACTAGTATAAATATGAACCATTAAATTGCGTTGGTAACGAGCCTCTTACGACTTACCAAAGACTCGAGACTTTCTTTTCTATTTCTAACACTTCATGAAATGCTTTGTTAATGACTCTCCTCTTTTAACCAACCCATGTTATATTTAAAATTCAAATTACGCACTTCATACGTCATACGCGGCCAACTCGTGCACTAACCAAAATTTTCGAGGAACGGACATGCATCTAACGCGTGGCCACCCATTGTAGTCAAAAACCAAATATCACGGAGAGCCGTAGAACATGTCCTTGTGAGAAACAACAAAAGAACTTTACTCAACCTACGACACATGGAATCTGTTCAGCCAACTAGCTATAATAACACACGTCAACATCAACGCGCTGAACAGAAAAACCAGAATTAGCGGTTGTTGGAATTTGCAGATTCCAGATTTTTGTTTCGAGGAACATGGCCGACCGTCCGTCATTGGCAAAACATATGCTTTCTGGTCAAGCAAGTTCCGTCCCATGGCCTATATAAATCCCTCTTCTCCCCTTTCTCCAAGGCTGAGCTGACTGCATCCCCTTTTGGCGGCAGCTTGAGTCTCTGGTTTTTGTTTAATTTCATTTTTGTTTGCAGTTGAAGCTGCATCAATGGCGATCACAGACTTGCAGAACGAGTCCCGCGAGGGTACTTTCGGCGGCATCCGAGGCCTCATCAAGCGAGTCCGCTCTGTGGAGGATTTCTTCAGGAAGAAGCACGACGCCGATGCTGCCGTGGTAAAAGAAACTGCAGCTAGACCTGCGGAGAGGGACGCGCAGGAATTGAGGTTAGGGTTTCATCATCATCATCAGCACCAGATGCCGCTCCATTATCCGCGTTACAGCAAGGTCGATTACGAAAATATGCCCGAGTGGCAGCTCGATCGCTTGCTTGCCGACTACGGCCTTCCAGTTTGCGGCGATGTGCACGCTAAACGCGCTTATGCTATCACCTCCTTCCTCTTTCCTGATCAGCTCTGAGTCATTCAGGCTTCAACATGTCTGTTGATTTCTGTACGGCGTTCGTTGTTCAATGATTTCAGTATTCAAGCTATGATCTGATATGTGTCAGTTTTCAGGCGTTTTTTGACCGAAGTTTGGCTTTTGGCCTATGGTGGTCCTTTGTCTGAAGCTTCGTATTTTCAGCGTGCTCTCCTGTTGGATTTGGGATTTTGGCATTCCTAAACTTGAAATTTGGTTTTTTCAGTGTGCTTTCATGCCAAACTTCTGTTTCTGGCGTCCATTGATTTGAAACGTCAGTCTACGTTGTGCTTTGATTAAAGCTCGGTTATGTAGAAATACGCTGGAGATCTGTACGAAAATTTGAGAGGAAAAGTTTGGGATCACTATGCAGTATTCGCTATTTAGTGTCAAAGAAGTGTATTCTGATTGCTCGATGCAAAACAATTCTCCGATTTGTAATTCTTTAGCGTTGTTAATTAAAATTGCAGAAAGCATTGTCTAATTATTTTTTATATATGAGTAAAATATACATTTTTAAATTATTTTTTAAAACTATATTACCAGTTACACTTTTAAAGTTCTTTGGCTTTTTTAAAGATACGGCGGCCAGATGTGAGTTATTGTTAAAGCATTATATATAACAAAATCTTTTTCTCATTATAAAATTGGGAGAATAGAGAATTCCTTTATTGATTGCTTAAAAAAGCGTACAAGAGTAGCAGCATATTTATGGTATTGTGAACAAAATGGAAAATAGAGAAGAAAATGGAACTTGAGTAAAAAATAATAACAGCCACCATAACTATTATCACATAGTCCAAGCAACCAAGCAAAGTTGATGTGGCAAAGAAACACATCAAAGCTTGCTAACACTGAACACCATGGCCTCACCTCTCTCAAAGTGTCGTTGGCCTTTGGTGTGAAATTGAATGGTGATGTGGATTTTAAATTAATTATCACAATATAAAGGAATCAACCTTGGGACCTCAATGAACATGTCTTTGAGTATATCTACCTTGTTACCTTGGCCATAGCACAATATGTTGATGCTTTGAATGTCATGTCATGGGGCATTACCAAGAAAACAAATGAATCTCGTTGTGGACTGCCCCAATCTACATCATAATAAGTCTTCAAGACAAGATCATTGTTTCTTGGATAGAAGAGTCCATTAGATGTTGTTCCACTTATGCACCTAATGACATGTTTAGCCATATTCATGTGTGGCTCCCTGGGATGTTGAAGGAATTGGATAAGAAGGTGTACTATGTAGGATAAGTCTAGGCAAGTCAAAGTCAAGTAAAGAAGGCTGCCAATGAGTTTTCTATATTCTAGGCCATTAAGAAGAGGTGCTCCTTCATTTGCCGAAAGACCATGTTGTTGTGGTATTGATGTATTGACCTTTCTCATGTGCTTAAAATCCACTTCTCCAACAATATCTTGAGCATACTTCCTTTGATTAAAGTAAACACCATATTTGGCTCTCTTGACCTCCAAACCAAGAAAATACATTAATGTGCCTAAATCCTTGATTTGGAATTGGTTTTGGAGATACCATTTGAATTGGAGACACTTTTCATTATTATTTCATCTAACAACAATATCATCAATGTAGACTAACACTAGGAGCTTGTCATCTCCCTTATTCATGGTGAAGAGAGAATTTTCCGAATTGTTTTCATGAAAACCATAAGAAAGCAAGGTGTTAGGGAGCTTACCAAACCACTATCAAGAAGCTCATTTGAGACTATAGAGAGACTTGTGTAGTCAACAAACAAGCTTATTGTTTATAGTGTGAAACCCTTGAGGCAACTTCATCTACACTTCTTCATTAAGGTTCTAGTTTAAGAATGCATTGTTGACATCAAGTTGGTGTAGATCCCATCTGTTAGCGACAAAAATTGCAATGAAACATTTAACAAAAGAAAATTTTTCCATAGGAGCAAAAGTCTCATTGTAGTCTTCTCCTTTAATCTAACTATAGCCTTTGGCAACCAGTCTAGCCTTGTATTTGTCAATTGTACCATTTGGTTTATGTTTGATTTTGAACATCCATTTTAAACCAATAGCCCATTTTCCTCTTCGCAACACAACAACACTGCATGTTTGGTTATCAATAAGTTCTTTCAATTCTTTCTCCATGGCATCTCTCCACTTAGAGTGTTGTGATGCTTTCTCAAAATTCCTAGGCTCAAGCAATAAATTTTGTATATTGTTTGAATTATCAACAATACATGCCTATTTGGAAATAGTCATCAAAGCATCAGTAGTTCTAGATAAAGATTCAATTTTGGATGTACCTTCATACTCTTTCTTGGACAACTCAAATTTGATTAGATTGGCTTGATGTGAGGGGCAGTTGGCTTCAGTGTTGATGCTAAGCAAGTAATCATCAAGATATTTTGGCATTTGGTAGTCTTGAACTGGCCTCCCTATCTTGTTAGTAATTTCTTCATGCATGGCATCTCTTATGAGCATATTTTTCTCATTTTCTTCCAAATCCTCATCATCTTCTGTCTCTTCATTATTTTAATGAATTGTGATGTTGTGAGGCATTTGGAAATGGTTCACCTCTCTCTGAATGTTGTCTTGAAAGGAAAAAGATTCTTCGTAGAAGATCACATCTCATGATTCAAGTATCTTCTTAGTATCAAGCTCTAGCATCTTATACCCCTTCTTTCCCATTGTGTAACCAAGAAAGGCACACCTTCAAGATCTAACTTTGAACTTATCATGTGGCTTTGGCATGATGTACACATAACATAAGCACTTGAACACACATAAGTGTTCATATGTTGGTTTTTATCCAAAAAGAAACTCATAGGGGGGGTTTTTCATCTAGATGTCCACTTGGCATTATGTTGATCAAATATGTTGTAGTCATAATGCATTTACCCCATAGTTTAGCAGAATTTTGGACTAGAACTTCAAGGTGCGAGTGGCAGTGTTTCCTCTCAATTATTTTTTCGCATCCCTTACCAATTTGATGGGTACCTAATAATCGCAAAACAAGACTCTTTCACGTTCCAATCTTGCCGCAATGGTCACATTTAGGTCTCTTCCTTTACTCTTTTCCTTTTTCTGTGTTGACTTTGAAGGCTGTTGGTTCACTAATTTTGTGTTTTCCAACAGTGACTTCCTCTAAGGTCAATAAGGAATAAGAATTTGACATACTAGGTGGTGGCTCCTTCAAAGAATGTTTGATCTCACAATGTTAAAGACTTCATTTAATCCCATGAGAAATTGATGGAGCCTTTTCTCTTCTTTTTCTCTAGTAGCTACACCACAAGTGCACCCCTTGCAAGATGCATCATGAGGTTTTGACAAACCATTTAACTATTCTCATAAAGCCTTCATCTTTGCATAGTACATTGAAATTGTCATCTCACCTTGTCATGTATTAACAATCTCATGCTTGATTTCTTGAATTCTTGGTCCACTTCCTATGGAGAATCTCTTCTCTAATTTTAACCACATTTCTCTTATCATATCATGATAAACAATGCTATCATGTAGCTCTTCATTAAGTGAATTGAGGATCCAAGACATTACCATAGAGTTACAGGTGATGCAGCTTTCTTCATCTGGGTCTCCTTCAGCTATTTTTAGAAGCATGTCATTCACAAAGGAAATTTTTCTCTTAGAGACTAAAGCATTAGTAACTACACGTTTCCATGTACAATAATTAGTTTTCTTGAGTAAGTGTGTGACTAACTAGTCTCGTAGCCTGTCTAAGTTATTGAGAATGTAGTGTAAGGGCTTCTTGCTCCAGACTGCAATTGCTCGACCGACAGTCCCTATCATCATGTTGATTGGCTGGTCTATGAGCAATCAATCCTTGCTTCGATGCCATATAAATTTGGGAGAATAGAAAATTCCTTTATTGATTGCTACAAAAAATGTATAGAGGAGTAGCATATTTATGCTATCATGAACAAAATGGAAAGTAGAGAAGAAAATGAGAAGATAAGGAAACATGAGTAAAAAAAATAGCAATAGTCATAACTATTATCTAAAAATAAGGAAAAACTTGATCTTGAGTAGCCAAATAAGGACCTTCTAGTTGTAACCATGCTGAGAATGAAGTAATCAAGTGGCTGGCGAGATTTGGCTCTGCAACCATGATCACATAGTTCATGCAAGACTCATCTAATAGAAAATTTTAAACAAAGAAATTTTATTTCAAACATTCTAAGTAATTTTTTATATAAGCCTAGAACATTTATGGTTCTTGTTGAGTTGCCAAGAAAAACTATCATTTTTCTTTGTTTTATACAAAGTATGGAGTTCTAAAATAATTTTATTTTAATACATTTGATCAAGTCCTTGATGTTAATATTTCAATGCATAAGAAGTGTATACATTTGTTTAAAGAATATTTCATATCTTGGAATGAGACTATTGTAGAGTTGACTATAATTCACTAAATTTGACAATCTAACGTAGGTCCTTCCTTAGCACTAGAAAACATATGAAAATGACTCAAACAAGAGATTGTGATAGGCTACAATCCATCTTTTAAACATTGGGAGGGGGTTTACATTCAAAAAAACTTTGCTACTAAAGTTCTATAAAATAATCGCTTACTCTTTTTTCTTCGCAAGTTTGACTCTTCACAAAAATTTTCTAGCTAATCTCTTTCTTCATCACATGTCCAAACCGTCACAAGAATTTTGTAGCTAATCTCTTTCTTCTTCACATGTCCAGGCCTTCACAAGAATTTTTACAGTCAATAACAACTACAAAGCATAAAAACTACTTGTGTTAATTAACAATAAATATCGATAATATTAAAGAAGAAGATGATGATAAGATTTTGAAGTTATATCTCAAGTTTATTTTTTGTAGAACCAAGATGGAAAGGTTGGGTCATGAGAAAATTCATGTAAATTTTGAGACATTAGAGGGATGTTGCATTTGCTTCAATAAGTATTAGGATGGAATTTGAAAAATGGAGATAACCATAGAAATAAGAGTAACACCAGAAAGAGAGATACACACTATTTCCAACATTCACTTTAGAGCAATATACTTCAAAATCAAAAATAAAATAAGAAGTGAAATTTTAGAATTGAACCTAAGACCTTCCATTTTTATGAAAGTAGTAAACTTAAACTACATTCACAAAATGTTTTTCCTAAGGTTGAGGAAGCTCGGTGATGTCCCTCTCATCCCATACCTTGTTGTGCTTAATTACTAGGAACTTTGCAAACCTCCTCAAATAGTAGATAAAAAAGGAAAAGTGTACATGGTATACTAAGGTTGCCTTTTTGTGGAGTTTCTAAATTTCTCTTTAGATCCTTGTGATTAATGTAGAAGCCTAGTTAAAGCATGTTCCATAAGATATGACCTTTCTTATGATCCATGCTTTTTGTAGGCCTATGGCCTTGCACTAATATAGTAGCATAGGAAAGGCTATAGTATGGAATGATTAATAAAACTCATTAATTATCTAGTTTGTACTGACCGAAATCGTTGACGTAAGGCTGGAAGGAAAAAAACGCTGAAAGAGCATTGGACGGGTACAGCTAACCCTATTTTTGCATGAGGGCAAGCTGGAAAAGAAAATGAAGGTAGAGTACCTTGGATGGTCTGCACGCAAATCAAACAAGGACTTCCCTAAACATAAGCTATGGCTTGCACTGGGGTTATCGTAACTGATGTTCGAAATGTAAATAGTGATGCAGAAAATGCAAACATATCATGTACAGAACAGTATTGCAAACAAGATGTAAACTAAATGTAAAAAAGAGTAAACAATATAATGGAAGGAAAAATGAACTATATTGTATTACTTAGAATGAATGTGCACCAGTTAAAGCATAGTTGCATGTGTGGAAGGAAAGTCAAGTGCTGAGCCCTGGGGTAATATGCCTACAGGTGCTTGGATGCTAGGAGTCAGGTTCGCCCGAGCATCCAAAATTTGCTAGTTAGTGTTTCCTAAGTTGTCAACCTTCAAAATTGCCAACCTCATTTATGTGAATGGATTGGGTATTTATAAGGTTTGGCTAGGTTTGGGTATGGAACTCATAGATGGATGAATGGCTAAGAAATGAGAGGAAAATGGATCATGTAACAGGTGTTAGGTGGATAGCTACGTGTCAATTGGAAGTGTATAGGCAGGCTACGTTCTTGACCAGATGCACTGTATCTTACAGCGTGTGTTGGCTTATGCAAGCTAACTTACGCCCATGGAAGCAGATACAATTTGGAGCGTAAGAGCTTGAAAAGCTTACAAATGATGAAAATTTACAATGAAAATGATAATGTACAACAAGATATATTGACTTCGGCTTGCTTGAAACTTCTCGGTCCTGATTTGACTACTACAGGATGTCGATTTAAGTGGTTTTGTGACTGTTTGAGGCATCTCTATTTCACCAGAGCTTCCAGCCTGAGTTGATTTTTTCTTAGCATGTCCTCAACATGTGTTTGGTGTGCTTTTGACCAGGCATGATCAGTACTCATGTTGGACTCATGCTGTACTCATGATGCCAGTGTGACCTCCGCGTGAGTGAACAAAAAATGACGTATTTCACACCAATTTTTGACCTTTGAAGCCTATTTCTTTGAGTACAAAAACTATCTGACTATGGTTGACCTTGAGAGTAATCTGTAGGTAAAAAATTGAGCTTGGATGTGCCTTGTTTTAAACCACTTATGGTAGCTCACGCTGGACTCATGCTGCCAACGTGACCTCAACGTGAGCTACAAAAACTTGCAATTTTGGACCTAAAATCTAGAATTCTGGAGGCTGGGACTTGAAGTTGTCAACAATGAACCCTGAGGGTGACTTGTACCTTGGAAATCAAATTATTTTGACTATATTTTGAGGCTCTCAGAGTTGCTCACGCTGCTAGTGTGACCTCAGCATGACCACAGTGTGAGTGAGAAAATTTGCATAATTTGCCCAAAATTTGAACTCCCGAATGCCGAAACTTGAAGTGGAGCCAACATGAGTTCCCAGGGCAAGCCAATGTGAGTTCCCAAGGCAAGCCAGTGTGAGTTCTTAGGACAAGCCAACATGAGTAAGCTTGACAAGCTGGGCGTGGGCAAGCTGGCATGAGTTCCATGCCTTAGTCAAATTTTTACCTCCCAAAAGTTGAAAAGGTTCTAAGTTGGTCTCGTTTCAAAGTGTTGGGCCAAAATTAGTGGTGTTTCATTAGCTCCTCTTTGTTGACATCTTGAGGAATCCACCTAAGAGGCATCGACAAAGAAGTACAAAACACCATGACCAACCAAGCACCAAGCATTATCCGTCGGCCCTTGGCTGGATGTCATTGCACTGTGTTCAAAAGTACATGGGATTGGGCAAATGTGTTTTAAGATACAAGGGAATTGGTCGTAATTGGGGGAAATCAGGAGTTGATCAAGGGTTATAATTGCTATTGGAATTGTGGGAGAGGAATGCTCTCACATGAACAAGTCATATTTTTGGTCCTTGTCAATAGCCATTGTTTAGCAAACTCAGAACCAAGACATAGGAGGTTCATTCTTTGGAGAAACAGAACTCTTGTAGAGTGTTTACGAGAGTCCATTGTAAACAGCCAAAGCCACGTGATGATGTGCAACATGATGTTTTGAGAGACGAGTGTAACTATTTTTCTAAGCAATTGCCTCCCCACCTAGGGTTGTATGAGAAGAGCCAATGGTCTTTGGTCTATGATGTCAACGGGGTCATGAAGACCTTTTCCATGCATTTTGCTCTTTGATTTTTTTGTTCTTTTTTTTTGTTTATTTTCTTTTTTGTTTGTTTTTTTATTTTTGGAAGAGCTTGCTTTCAGTTCTATGCTCGTGCTCATGCGCTTGCATTTGTATCATGTACTGTGTACTGTGTTTTGCATTTCAACTGCTTAGAGAAACACAGTGTGCAACAGTGTATCAAGGGTTTTGGGATGAGTAGAATGTATCAAGGGTATCATTGAATAGAATAAGGGGAACATGATGGGGAATAGGGAATGTACCAGGAGTTGGGAATGTACTTATAAATGGATTGATTAACACAGTTACATGTGTTAGGAAGAATGTGATACCTTGTCGTCATGATGAAGTGGACCTATGCACGAATGCCTTAGGCATGTCATCCTACAAACACAACTCCAAGAAGACAAGAAAACCACAAATGAATTAGTTAACAAAGTACTTTAGACTTGAAAAAAACCAAGTAGATGGAGCCACTGTGTGCAATTTCAAAGCAAACAGGGTTATGAATAGCATCGGCTTCATTTGGGTCGTGGGACAAATTATGCAACAAGTCTTTGTGGAACACGTATAGCCAATTGGAGCAACATATCTTTTCAAGTATTGCTTGGTCATCGATGATGTCGCTAGTTTATAGTCTTAGCAAATTGTTGCGAGTTAGTTTCATGTCATAACACTTTGGATGGTGCCAGTTTAGCGTTGTAGCGGATGGTGCAGTGCTAGTTTATAGTTGTAGCAGACTGTGAAGAGACAAACCAGTTTATAGTCTTAGTAGACTCTCCATGCTAGTTTTATGTCATGGCAGACAAATGTGGCAGTTTAGTGTCATACTAGGTGGAGCTCTGTGGTGTCAGTTTACTGTCATGACACCAAGACACTCTATGGTGCCAATTTCAAGTCATAGCCCCAAGACCATTCTATGGTATCAGGTTTAGGTCGTGACACTAGGACCTTTCTATGGTATCAATTTTAGGTCATGATGCCAGGACTGTTACATACCTCAAGTTCATCAGACATAGTACCATTTCAGGTACAGGTGATTTCTGGGATTGGCGAACTCATTCTTGTCCATGTCAGCAAGTTTGAATGCTCCATTATTGTACACCTTGATGACTAAGTAAGGTCTTTCTCTTCCTGTGAGTGTTTTATTATGGCGATTACTTTTGTATGATTTTATATTTATGAGTTGTTTTGTTATGCTTACTTGTATGTTTTTTTTGTTTTTGTTCTATTGTAGGAACCTAGTAACGATGAGGCTGGTCCTACTGGAGTAGGAGCAGATGATGAGGAGGATTTTGGGGGCCATCCCCCTCCTAGTACTGATGTATGAGCTAATTGTTGGCCCAGCCTTAGCTACTAAATTTTTTGGATTTTTAATGAAAATGTATGATGGTCATATGTAATGATATGGATCTAATAATGGCATAATGTGTTGGAATTTTATTACCATATTGACGTATATTTTTTTTGTTTTTATGTGTTTTCTCTTTTAATTTATTTTCTCAGGTATTATCGTGAACATATGCATGTAGTGAATGTGAAATGAGAGAACAAAATGTAAATCAAATATTTGTAACAAAGGAAAGCAACAAGAAGGCATGAATCAAAATTGTGACTTGTAACTTGTAAATGAAAATTTAATACAACATAACGAGAGTTCGTGAATTCATAACTTGTTGGCTCTAGTTTAAAGCTATTTCAGGCCGTGTACATCAGTTTAAAGTCATGATGGACTATCATGTATGTGTTAAAGAAAGAATGATCACCAGTTTTAGGCCATAGTGGGCCGAAAGCAATAACAGTTTTAGAGAGTTTTAAAAAGAACTGGTCATTTCTGACCGTGGCTAGTTTAATGTCATTGTGGATGTTCGCTAGCAATTTAACGTCGTACTGGACGGTTGGTAGTTTAATGTCATTTCGGACGGTTGGTAGTTTAATGTCATTTCGGATGCTTGGTAGTTTAATGTCATTTTGGATGGTTGGTAGTTTAACAACATTTCAAATGCTTGGTAGTTTAACATCATTTCAAATGCTCAATAGTTTGCCCTAGTTATTTAGTTTGTTTTTCTATTTTTCGTATTTTGACGTGAGGGGTAGGACATGTAGGTATGATCTTATACTCCCCGTCCCCTTCACTGGAGATGTGAAAAGGTAGCTCCAACCAAGAGACGTCGGTGGGAATGGATCCTATGTCTGTGTCGTCTAGTGCTTCCTCAGTTTTAGTAGGATCATGAGTTAATGTTGGGTTCATGTCTTGAAGTATACTCATGGTTCCTTGTTTAGGCTCAGAGAATTCAATTTCTGACCCTTGATCCATTCCTGGGCATGAGGAAGTGAGTGATGTTGTCATGTTCCCGTGTATGATGATTTCACCACCCTCATAAGGTAGGTGGATTTCTTAATGGATTGGTGAGGATACAGCTCTAAGTTGAGCTAGCCAAGGCCATCCTAGGATCAGATTAAACCCTAGCATTTCATCAACCACTACGAATTAAGCCGATGTGGGGAATTGGTCCCATGCTACAAAGCCTAAGTTGATTGTACCCCTGACTGTGACACGTGATCCATTGAAGGATTTTAGACACGTGGTTTTGGTTGGCTTGATTTCATTTGCCAGGCCTAGCTTGTCGATGACAAAGTACAAGATTGCATTTTTTGCTACACCATCATCAACATGTACTCTGTAGATGGTACACTATCCAACATAAATGCTAATGGATAGTGGAGCTATAGTGACCTTTCTTTGTTTGGGGTTGACTTTGACTACATCATCGCAAAAGGCAAGGGTTTTTGAACCTAATTCTTGTGGTGTAGGGGGTAGCATTGTTGCATGGATGGATGCCTCATTTGTAGGGATGTCCTCTGTAATAGGAATGGAGGCCAAGATCTTGGCCAATGCTTGGCATTGAGTAGATGAAGTCATGACTAGGTCGTACAAGCTCAATGTTGTGTTCTTTTGCTTGAGCGTTTGCTTCACCTAGGTTAGCGCAGCTACAAAGTCCTTGACATTAGTTGTTATGTTGGCCTTGATTTCCTTCATGTGGCTTGAAAGAAAGATCTCTTGGGAAGGGGACTTGGGCTTGGTTTTCTTGGCTTGCTTGGGGGTAGGGACCTTAGTGTTCAGTTATTGTTTGTTAGTTGTGGCCTTTGCTTTAGCCATGGGGGTTGTGAGGTGCTCATTTGTCCTCTTAATTTGCCATTTGGTGGGCCTACCCAGGTTACTAATGGGGTCAATCCTTGAAGGAGGAGGGATCAAGATGTTGCCCACTATTGGGCTTTAGGTAGATGAGGGGCCATCATGTTGTGGCACCCTTATGATAAAGGGTGGTTTAGGAGTTGTTGTGTGACCAACTCATTGTGACACCTTGATAACAAAAGGTTTCGTAGTGGTTCTTGTTGTTGCATCATGGAAATTTAACATCTTAGTGGTCGGTTGGTTCAAAACTTTGACCATAAAGGGTATTGTAGGTGCCTGAGGTGGCACTTTGATAACAAAGGGAGGCCTCTTACTTATGGAGGTGGAGTGGGTCCTTGCCTTGTTAGGAGGCACACAGATCATAAAAGGTTGTTGCATAGGTTTAGTATTGCCACCTATGCTAATGGAATTTATGACATAGGAGGCATCGTCTGTGTTAGACTAACTTATCGTGTCGATTACTAGTTGGCCTCGTTCTATCATTCTCTACAGGTCATCTTGCAAATAATGATAGTTATCTGTACTATGACCAGCCAATTGATGGTAATGACAATATTGGTCCAATTTAAAATGTTGTGGGATGGGGGGCTCATTTGGTACTACTAATGTGGGGTTCCTTAGTAGTTCACAATACCTATCATGTTTTTGGTGGGTAATCACGGATACGTGTTTGTGTTGGATTTGCCCAGCTTTCAAGAGTTGCTCTAGTAGTTCAGAGGGTTGCATCGGTAGTGGTGTATACTTTGAGTGGGCCTTGCGCTGAAAGTTGGGCCTTGGGGTAGCCCTTGTCAATGTAGGTGAGTTGTTGCCAGAATTAGCAGTTTTGTTAGCTAGGGCTTTGGGTTGCTTAGCTGTTGGTCCCCAGTTGGTTGCTTTTGTACTTGCGACCACCGTTGCCACTATTGTGTTTTGCTTGCGAGCATGTTGGTTTCTATAGGCCACATAAGCTGGGTCATTACTTGATTGCATTGCCTCTTCTATGTTCTTAATCTGTGCAAATGCTTGACTCAAAGTACGAGCACTCAAATAATAAAGTTTTGATTTAACAAAGTCGTTCATGATAGCCTTAAGAATGGTAAGCAAGTATGTCTCAGGTATGGGCTCATGAAGTTTATTCAAGGTTGTGCTCCACCTTTGGATGAATTTTTGCACTGGCTCTAACAGTGCTTATTTAATCTGAATTAGACCATCTAGCGTGGCTTCAGGCTTTAAATTATATTTAAAAAAACTAATGAATTGATGTAACAAATCTTCTAGAGAGGATATGGAGTTGGGGGGTAAATCTTGGTACCATTCTAAGGCTCTTCCTATCAGGGACATAGCAAATACACGTAGAATTGCATGAGGCTAGGCTTGAAGCAATAGAAATTCTAGTCAAAATGTTACCAAATGGGAATTTGGATGTCCCTCTCCATTGTACTTAGTTAGTTGAGGTAATGAGATTCCCTTTGGTAAGGTTAACGGTGGAACTGAAGGGTGGATTGGGTCATCTTGGTAGAAGTCCAACACTTTGACTTCCTCAGTGTTTGTAGTTTTGAGGCATTTTAACTTTTCGGTTAATGAGTGCATCATTTTCTTTGTGTCTGTCCACTCTTGGGCAGTAGGCAGATTGGCTAGTTGAGTAGATTGTGATTGGTAGTAGTTTGATTGTTGTACAGTTTGTGGAAAGGGAGATTGTTGGATTGTTGGTTGTTGTGGCAAAGAAACATTCAGAGATGGGATTGTAGGATGTGGTACCTTATAGTGAGAAGTTTGGTACTTCTGAATAGCTAGTGAACCCCACTACCTAGCCATAGTTTGTCAGGTAATGCCTTGAATGTGTTGGGCTGATGTAATCAAAGGTGCTCCATGGGTTTGTACTTGTGGTATGTAATGGATGGACATGGAAGCTGGTATAACTGATGGCATCCCAATTACTTGGGGTTGGAAGATTGATCTTGAATTAGTTTGAGGAGGGGGTTGTTGAGACTGCATTTGTAGGGGTATGATGGAGATGGATGTATCAGATTGAATGTTGGGCATGGGAAAGGTTGGAATGATAGTGGGTACTTCTTATAGAGAAACCGGTGCTCGAGTGTTTATAGATAAAGGGGGAAGTATCGTTTCTTCCAAGAAAGGTTGGAATGATGGGTTTGTATGGGCATGAGGACTGAAGGTGTGGTACGAATCCCCATGCTCAGATTGGACTGCAAAGTCGTCTTCCTCATCTCTGCTTTGAGGCTCTATCAGAGATGGCTGCAAGGTTTGATTCCTTGCCATGAGAAGCTGAGATATGAGATGATGGTGGGGCTTAGAAAGGGGAATTACGTCAGATACTGAGGGAGTGAACTCATGACCTCCCTTGTAAATGAGCTCATAATTTCATTTTGCTTCTCTCTCTACACGATCGATAGGCAGGTTGGCTTGAATCTTCACACAGATGAAGCTATATTGTTCTGGTGTGAGAATTGCGTAAGTAGGATCTTTGCCCTATAGCCTAAGTGACTGACAAGTTGAGCCTTGAGGGTTTATCACTTCAATGACAGTTATGGATTCTGTCGTAGTCATAGAGTTTAAGGTCCCAGCCCCAAAGTTAGAGATCTGTAGTGCCATTGTTTTGATATGGGAAGATTTCATAGTAGTGTAAGTAAGCTAGCTTGATAAGCTAGCATGAGCAAGCTAGGCTCAGCGTGAGTAAGTTGGGCTCAACATGAGTAACTGGGTTGGACAAGCTGAGCATGCGTAAGCTAGGTGGTCAAGCTAGCATGATTAAGCTAACAGTGTGAGCAAGCTAACAGTGTGAGCAACTAGGTTTAGCATAAGTAAGTGAAGTCGAGCATGTGTAGGCTAGCTTGAAAAGCCGAGCTTTGGTTTCAGTTTTTAATAGATGGTAAACAAGTTTGGCCATCCTTCTAGTACCAATTTTATTGTACTGACTGAAATTATCAGCGTAAGGCTGGAAGAAAAAAAATGCTGAAAGATCATCGGATGGGTACAGCTGACCTTGCCTTCGCGCGAGGGCAAGCTAGAAAAGAAAATTAAGGTAGAGTGCCTTAGATGCTCTGCACGCAAATCAAACAAGGACTTCCCCGAATGTAAGCTATGGCTTGTGCTGGGGTTATCATAACTGATGTTCAAAATGTAAAAAATGATGCACAAAATGTAACCAGATTGTGTACAGAACAGTATTGCAAACAAGACGTAATCTAAATGTAAAAAAAGTAAACAATATAATGGAAGGAAAAAATGAACTGTATTGTATTGGTTATAATGAATGTGCACCGGTCAAAGCATAGCTACACGTGTGGATGGAAAGTCAAGCACTGAGCCCTGGGGTAATATGCCTGCAGGTGCTTGGATGCTAGGAGTCAGGTGCACTCGAGCATCCAAAAGTTGCTAGTCAATGTTTCCTAAGCTGTCAACCTTCAAAATTGCCAACCCCGTTTATGTGAATAGATGGGGTATTTATAAGGTTTGGCTAGGTTTGGGTATGGAACTCATAGATGGATCAAAGGATGAGAAATGAGAGGAAAATGGATCATGTGACAGGTGTTAGGTGGATAGCTACGTGTCAATTGGATGTGCATAGGTGGGCTACATTCTTGACCAAATGCACTATATCTTACAGCATGTGTTGGCTTATGCAAGCTAGCTTATGACCATGGAAGTAGATATAATTTGGAGTGTAAGAGCTTGAAAATCTTACAAATGATGAAAATTTACAATGAAAATGATAATGTACAACAAGAGAGATTGACTCTGGCTTGCTTGAAACTTCTCAGTCCTGATTTGACTACTGCAAGATGTCAATTTGAGTGGTTTTGTGACTGTTTGAGGCATCTCTATTTTACCAAAGCTTCTAGCATGAGTTGATTTTGTCTTGGCATGTCCTCAGCATGTTTCTGGTGTGCTTTTGACTAGGCATGATCAGTACTCACGCTATTAGTGTGACCTCAGCATTAGTGAACTAAAAATGATGTATTTCACACCAATTTTTGACCTTTGAAGCCTATTTCTTTGAGTACAGTAATTGTCTAATTGTGGTTGACCTTGAGAATAATCTGTAGGTCAAAAATTAAGCTTGGATGTATCTTGTTTTAAACCACTTATGGTAGCTCACACTAGACTCACGCTGCCATCATGAGCTCAGCATGACCTCAGCGTGAGCTACAAAAGTTTGCAATTTTTGACCTAAAATCTAGAATTCTGGAGGCTGGGACTTGAAGTTTTCAACAATGAACCTTGAGGGTGACTTGTACCTTGGAAGTGAAATCATTTCGACTCAGTTTTGAGGCTCTTAGAGTTGCTCATGCTGTACTCACACTGCCAGCGTGACCTCAGCATGACCATAGCGTGAGAAAGAAAATTTGCATAATTTGGCCCAAAATTTGAACTCCCGAATGCTGAAACTTGAAGTGGAGCCAACATGAGTTCCCAGGGAAAGCCAACATGAGTTCCCAGGGTAAGCTAGCGTGAATTCCTAGGACAAGCCAGCATGAGTAAGCTTGATAAGCTGGGAATGGACAAGCTAGCATGAGATCCATGCCTTAGTCAAATTTTTGCCTACCAAAAGCTGAAAATGTTCTGAGTTGTTCTCATTTCAAAGTGTTGGGCCAAAATTAGTGGTGTTTCATAGTCCTAACACCTTTTTAATGATAACTGCCCACCCAAATGGGAGTTCAGCCAAACCCTTGGAATGCCCCTTCTAATTGAGTCCTTGCTTTCCTAATCAACCACATTTACATTGTCCTAAGGCATATTGAACAATTTACAAACTAAATCCTCATTAATTTCCAACACAATTATCAAACCATGGACTTGCATGAAAAATTGTATGTATATTTTTTTAAACAAATCCAGCTAATTGACCATCTTTATTAATGAAGTGGAAGAACTCAGCAGAATGAACAAAATCAAAAATCCTAGTTTTAACCATTTTCTCCCTTGCTCTTACAAGAACAAAATTTGTTAACCATTCTTGGACTTTGTGAAAATTACCCTACTTGAGTGGAAGTTTCTCTTTAGGGTAGCCTAATATAATGATAGCTATAGTTGTTTCCCTTAGAAAATCTACAAAAGAACAACTAATTAGCTATATAGATGAGTTAATCAATCAATGGATAGCGAAACTATAGGTTATTCACTACATTTATTGGATGATTGTGATGCATTTTCTAGGAATGACATTTCTATGCCAAAACATAAATACTCCTAAAAATCATAAAAAAAAAACCTATATTAAGACATCTATGGTACATCTAGAAGTACCTCTTCTTCTAGTTTTCTATTTCAAACATGATATAAATCGCTATTTGAATGCTAACATTGTTACCTTAGGAAAACTCATCCAATATTATTCAAACAAGAATCAAAGTTTTATCCACCATAAAAGATTAGTCTTTCTTGAGCCTATAACTATAGAACATACATAGTATTAAACAAGTAGTCTTAGATATCTTGTAAGCAATAGATAGTATCCATGTCTATAAATAAATAAATAAATATATATATTTAATTGTGCATCAAGCAAGTAGGTTTTTGTGGGTGGATTTCTAAATAGATTCAAAATCTTTTAAGTTATCAAGACTGTATTTTTTTCATTGAAACCAATATATACGTCATGTTGCCAAATATTAGACAATTGTTAAATTGCAGATTGATATGATCTTTCCTAGTACTCTAGTTCAATATCGTTGGAATCCT
>MNCI01017900.1:923733-956065 GCA_015680685.1 Gnetum montanum | reverse complement strand
GTCGTACACAACTTGGGTTCAGGTTACAAGCTACTCGAATAAAGAGCCGTTCACTCTAGGACTCCTACTGCGGGCACATGAGAAAAATTCTAACTCTGGAGTGATCAATCTTCCAGAGCTTCGCTACTTCTAGTCAGGATTGGGAAATGAAGGGAGTTCTGCCTCTTATTTATAGATATGGCGGCGGACTGCGATATCACGTACGCGATATCGCAGGGGAAGACGCGATATTGCGTACGCGATATCGCATGGGATGCGATATCGCGGCACAGTGCATGTCGCGTCTCATCAACAAGGGTCTGATATCAGCACCTAGTTAACAAGGGTATGATATCAAGGGTCCAATATCAGCACTTGACAAACCACGATTCATCATACCCCCATGACTGAATAACAACTCGTCCTCGAGTCAAAGAAAGTGAGGAACAAGCTCAATTGATTACACAGTGGATAGGTATGGGATTATTGACTGACTAGAAATTTATTCATGCCACAGTGGAGAATTGAATATGACAAAATTGGGACATAGACACAAAATTACAGAATTTATTAGAACTAATGTGGTTCTTGGTGGCGGTGGTTCCTTCATGGGTCTCTTGCCCTTGTCTTGTGCTCCAGGTTTTGGAAGTTGATGGCTCTGAAGGAGTGCCTGGAGCTTTTCCTCTTCAGTTCGGGGGTCGTGTGCCGTCCATGCTGATGCTCCAATGTTTGATGGAGTCGGCACCTCCCATGGACATGACAGTTGTGGGAACACTTGATTGGCCTTGACATGCCATGTTGCAAATAGCCGCTATTCCTCTTCATAGGCTCAGGCCCTGACCTCTCCACCTTTTTCTTGGCTAGATTATGCAATGACAAGAGTTCCCTGATGGATGCTAAATGATTGCGCCTCTTGCTCCGCATGTTCTACATGAGGTCCTTGGCCTCTGCCTCCCCTTGGATGTTTAGTTGCACCCTAAGAAGGTCTTCGCTGTCCTCTTTTA
Source organism: Gnetum montanum (assembly GCA_015680685.1). Classification (NCBI taxonomy): domain Eukaryota; kingdom Viridiplantae; phylum Streptophyta; class Gnetopsida; order Gnetales; family Gnetaceae; genus Gnetum; species Gnetum montanum. The sequence goes on along the minus strand of MNCI01017900.1, from coordinate 955,082 downwards.
GGGGCCATCTATAATCACACAAAGATCAATTGTTAGTAAGGTTATTGAAAGAAGTTCAATTATTTCATACCTTACTCATTGCCTTTAATAAATGTTGAATTCTTTGCTTAGTGTGATTTTAGAGTTAGAAATTTTTTTCAAGAAAGTTGCCCTAAAAGTTTAATGTTGGACCTAATTTGTTTAGGTGACACATAAATGGACATGTAATGGTTTTGAGGAACATTTGATAAAATGATGACAGAGGAAAGAATAGATTTGGAAATGAAGTACTTGGAGGGTACAAAATGATGTGGTGATGTGCAAAAAGTGCAAATTACAAAAGTTATGCAAGTGGGTTCTCCCCAAAGCAGGTTCCTACCTATGATGCCCTTACGTAACCACACTTGAAAATGTTCGTAGGTACTAAAAGGGGTAAATGTAATCCACACTAGTTCCACAAAACACACATATGTAGATACCACCATGATGAGATATGAATTCAATGCTACACAAGACATGAGTCACAAATACATGAACAATAAGATGAGGCAAATTGTAGAAGGGATTGCAGAGATTGTGACATGAGGTAACTGACCTAGGGCACAATGAATCTTGAGTGTAGGACGTGATTAATGTGTCATTCACCCGTCGCTCCAAAATCAAGACCAAGTCCATTCCTCCAATCAGTGACATCACATTGTTTCATCCAATGATGGACAACCATAAGAGCATCATGACAACAAGGCATACGATCACTTGACATTTTTTTCAAGGGAGGAGTGATCTGGAATTTCTTTGTGACACATTTGTTTTTGTTTGGATGATTTGGCATACTTTCTCTTTTTTCTCTTTTTTTTTGTTTTTTTATGCTTAATCCAGAGAAGCCGCCTACCTTCAGGCATGGGTGCATGTCTTTCCAATGGGACCCCTCAGAATAGCATTGGGTTTCTCTATTGGGTGCCTTTAATACTCTTACTTCCATTTTTCGTTAGATCTACAAGGATCTTAGTACGACCAGGCTGCTTGATAACACCTATGGATGTCACCAAGAGAATCCACAAGTCCCCTTGATGTCACACCTTGATCATTCCTTCTTAGTCCATCATTCTTCACTCTGGGCATAATGAGCATAAAATTACTTTAAGTTTTAATGATGTCAAGAATATCATCATTTCCAGAGTAGAACCTCTTATTAATAGAATGGGTAGGTGGATGTTGTGGGTTTGCTGTCCAAAGAATTAGTCACCTGAGACTTGATAGCATAGAACAACACCTCAACCAATGAGTTACATGAGTGTTTTATTCATAGATGAGATTACAAATAAAAAATAAAATATAACAAGATAAAACAATAAATAAAAAGATAAAACAACAAATAAAAAGATGAAAAATTGGAAAACAAAAAATTGTAAAATTGAAGAAAAGGAAAAACATTTATTAATTCTGCTCGTTAGAGTGGGGGATATCCCCCATGAATAAACTTTTGATCATGGCTAGAATTAATAAATGGAAAATGGGGATCCTTACATGTTGGAAATGTTGGAGATCAATCATATCCAAACCACTGGGTGTCTTTTGATGCGGTGGTTGGAATGTACCCAAATTGGGGTTCACACACTTGATTAAAGTTGACATAGTGGGGCAAGTTATAAGATGTGGTTAATTAATATGGGGTTAACCCACTATGACACCCTTGACTGTAAGATGGTGATGAGTGGCGAGGTACCCCTACACTCCACCATACGAATATGAGCGTACACGCGCGATCCGGTCGAACTCCGCAGACTAAATGCCTTAACGCCACAAGAAACACTTGGGGTTAATCGTTCGTTGTCTTCCTAGGCTTGCTTGTATGTGTCACGGTGTATGGTTAAGCAAGTCTGAGGTATGTGATTTTTTTGGTCTTTTCGGCTTATCTTCTATGCTACCAGGAGAAAGGGTTGAGAAAACTAAACTAACTCTAACTAAGATCTAAGTCTAAGTTAACTAGCGTCAGCATCCGTTCCCACTTGCCGGACACACCCTGAACTATGCAACTGCAGCTTACCAAACGCTAATCGTTACTGGGATCGCCACACGTAACGCAAGTGCTCGAAGTGGTCGTACTGAGGCACCTATTTAGCCTACGTGTGATAAGCAGCCGATTCCTTAGCCAGCCGTACACACCCGTGGGTGCTCGTAACTAAGTCGTACTTATCACACGATCTAGCCTAGCAATGAGCAGCCGATTCCTCAACTAGCCGTACACATTAGACCCGGGAGTTACCAAGCGCAGAATCCTGGAATACGCTACTGGGTTACCAAGCATCCAATGCTCGTAATTGAGTCGTACTCATGCATTGCGTCAAGCAGCCGATTCCTTGACTAGCCGTACACGTCCGTAGACGCTCGTAATCAAGTCGTACTTGAACGCACTAGGAAAGCAGGAAATAAAGCAATAAATGAAACCACGTGCTGCAAGGTTTATCCAAACAAGTTCGTCTTTATTGCCGTACACAACTTGGGTTCAGGTTACAAGCTGCTCGAATAAAGAGCCGTTCACTCTAGGACTCCTACTGCGGGCACATGGGGAAAAATTCTAACTCTGGAGTGATCAATCTGCCAGAGCTTCGCTACACTAGCCAGGATTGGGAAATGAAGGGAGTGCCGCCTCTTATTTATAGATATGGCGGCGGGACGCGATATCGCGTACGCGATATCGCAGGAGAAGACGCGATATCGCGTCCGCGATATCGCATGGGATGCGATATCGCGTCGGCCGCGATATCGCGTACGCGATATCGCGGCCTAGTGAAAACCGCGTCTCATCATACCCCCATGACTGAATGAAAACTCGTCCTCGAGTTCCTTACAATAATATCAGGTAGGTATGGGATTATTAGGGAAAATGGAACTAATGGGATGACATGTGAACGGTCTTTATTACAAGACTTGACAAAAACTGGTGTTCATGACAACATGGGTGAACACCTTATTACAATGACATCAGGCCACAGTTGGCAGCTGAGAGAAAAGAGGAGAGAGAATAGAAGAGAAGAAAGAAGAAGAGTCTTGTTGCTGCCAACGCCTAGATTGCGCCTTTCGTTGTCCATCTGTAAGCGCATTATCAATTCCACTCCTTGCATGCTGCTTCAGCGCTGCTCCATTCCAAGTGTCTGCTCCAGATCCATTCTGTTGTTGTATGATTGCCATCTGCACACACAACACCATCATATATTAGCAAGGGTAATTGAATCATTAAGTAAAGCATACCTTGCTTCGGTTTAGGTTCACTGGCTAAGGTGTGGTATGGCTGATATGGATCTGGGAAAATATAGATGATGACTACCGAAGGTATAGGGGTTAGGAAGAAAAACGAAAAAATCCGGGGCTTAGGATAAAAATCGAAAAATCAGGCCCCGTACCCCCATGACTAATCGCGAACCTCCGGTAGCGTTAGAATGGAGAGAGAAAAGGAATAGGAATGATAGGTAAAAAGGGACAACTATGGCATCGATAAAAAGGATGTCATGATGGAAATGAACAAAAATGTTAATTAATTGCAAAACGTTAAGGAAAAGAAGTTAACTAATGTTCCAAATAGGAATGTCAGTGGGTCCTCCCCAAAGCAGGCTCATGCCCTTAATGCCCTGACAATCCCACATTCAAAGAGTCCGTAGGCTCGGGGAATGTCCTTTGGAAACAAGAGTTAAAGTCTTAACCGGAAGAATTTACCAAAAAGAAAACAAAGCATCAACTAAAGTATATACAATGATACAACCGGCAATGAGGTGAACAATGGAGAGAAGGATGGGAAGAAGAGAAGTGGAATGGAATCCCAAGAACAAGGTGGTGTACAGCCCCTTGTGTGTTACATGATTAATGTGACTTGGCGAATCTCATTCCAACTCTGGGCTCAAACCAACCACTTCCAGTGACTTCGCATCAATGCAGTTGGTTAAATCATCCACTTGGGTAACAAGGATGCAACTTCGAGAAGCCACCACCATTCCGACGAAACAACAGAGAGAATGGGAAGCGAGAAGGGCCTTAGTTAGAGGGAACACTTTGGTTCCATAACCAGTGCTTGCAGCCCAAATTTTATTTCGTCTAAGGGGTGTGCTTTGAATCCTCACTTTTAGCTTTTTAGCTTTTTCTTCTTCTCTTTTTTCTGTTTTTCCATTTTTTTTCTTCTTTTTTTTGTTTTGTGTTTTTATGCGTGGGGACCACACCATGCAAAGACTTCTTTATTTTTATTGTCTCAGCTTCCGATTATTGGGTTACATCGGAACGGTAAGAAAACCCAAGAAGAAAACATCCAAGCACCCAAGTGAAAGACCAACACAAGAGCACCAAGTTCCCTTGAAGTCACACCCGTTTCAAATCCTTGAGTCCGTCCTTAGTTTGAGAAATGCCCAGTCACCGGTTCGTTAAAGTTCTTATTGGAAGGGAACTGTACATTTCCAAGCCAAGGGAAACCATAGACTTGATGGATGGATGGATGAAGTGATCTCATTGCCTGCCATATCAAAAGAACATACCTTAGTATCAACAATGTAACTTAAAGGTAAAAACCAAACATTAGCAATTAATGAAAAACAGTTCATCCCATCGGCCCGAACACTTATTGGGTGACGAATTTACATGATGGATGACACACACACACACACACACAAAAAGATAGAAAAATATAACGATGTTGTAAAACAAAAACAAGAAAAGTTAAAGAAAGTTGTAAAACAAAAATTAGAAAAGTTAAAGAAATTGTAAAACAAAAATGTGAAAAACAAAAACGTTGTAAAACAAAAACGTGTAAAACAAAAACTGAAAAAGAACTGAGGGCCCCATATGATTAGCATAGGTGGCCATCTCCCCCATGACTGAGTTGTGAGGGAGAGATCCGAAGTAGTGAGCGCCTATTTGAATTTCTAAGCAGTGCCCAACTTCTCCCAATTGATGATCTTAAATTCAGGGTTGGAAGTTGGCGACGCTCACGTTCCAATGTGTCTATGCCACGGTTGTTGGCATGAGTTGCCTCAGTTCGTTCCATGCATATTTGTTTGCTCTTATGAGAAGCTGTCAACCACGGGGTGTCTACTTCTTCTTGTGTGGTTGCTACATACAGGCATCTTTGTTGCAGAGTTTCCTGGGCACACCTGTGACATGGAGACATTTCCTCCGTGTCATCACCCGATGAATCACTGTATGTGATGCATGGAACTATCCTCTTCTCGATCTTTCCACATATGTTTATCTTGGAGATTTCCAAGGAAAGATCACGGATCCTAAGGCATGCATCTACTGTGCTTAGCCATGCCCTTCCCATTATAATTGGGAAGTCCCCTTCGTTGTTGTTAACATCGATCACTAGGAAATCCGCTGGGTAGGACCAACCACACACAGTGGTAATAACATCCTCCACTAATCCCAAGGGAATAGTGATGGACTGGTCTGCCAGCTCTAGTTGGATGTTGCTCTTCTTAAGTTGGGGCAGGTTCCAGGCGTGATACATCTTTCGCGAAATTAAGTTGACTCCGGAACCTGAGTCAAGAAGAGCTCGATGTGGTGCATTCCCAGCGATCTGCAAATGAATAAAGGGACTCCCAGGATCAGTTAGTTTCCTGGGAAGGTGGCCTACCTTGATCCAGTCAGTTACGGTATGTGTTAGCATAACCGTATGCGTTACATTCCCTTGGACTGAAGGGTGCTCCGAAGTGTTAGTAGTTAGAGGCCTATACATATACCCGTCCGCTTGTTGTTGCGAGAGCCTATCCGGGCTCCTAGTTCTGAAAAAGGGTCTCTTTTTTGTACAGTTATCGCCAGAACTAGTGTCCGGTTGGATATTTACACTCTGAATATTTACAGATCTCGCGGCGTGACGTTGCTGCGGTTGGGTAGGTAATTCCCCTTGCATTGTTGGAGCAGGAGGTGTTATGGGAACTACTTGAGGAAAAGGTGCGGGTGGAGTTAGAGGATGGACAGAATGTGGAATGTCTCCCGGAGGAGAAGGAGTCCTTCTGAAGTACTCCCGAGCGTAGTAGTGACGGCGTGGAGTGTGACTCATAGCGTCACCTGGAGAAACTGGCTGCTGCACATAATAACCATAAGGATCAGGCTGCCGGTAAGGGTATCGATGTGTTGGCTGTGGCATCCCCCATGACTGTGGGTATTGCCACTGCTGATGTTGCTCGATGGGCTGCGGAGGTGTTCCACTTGGATAATACGTCAAGGGTTGGTGGAACTGCCTCGGGTTACCTTGTGGATAAGGTAACCTTCTGGGTGTTTGCCGTTGATTAAGTCTTGGGTTTAATGTGTACACCCCAGACTCCTGCAGGTGTGAGATGATTGGACAACATCCCTTGGGATGGTCATAATAGCAGACCTCACATCCACCGTCATTGTCTGAATCAGAATTTTCAGCCTCATCGGAGTTAGAGATTTTTCCCTTACCCTTGTTATGTGCAGGGTTAAAGTTTCTCCGCATGTTCTTGCTTTTATCACTACTTTGCTCATCCTTAGACTCTTCTACTATTTTCAGGACTGTTTCTATTCGTGAGTCTAAGGAATCCCACATTTGGTCTACCTTAGCCGATACCTCCGTTGTTAACTTTTGGATCGGCACAGTTTTCCTGTTCACCAACTCTTCGAGTGGTGACTCATCCTCCTCATCACAGAATTTCACTCCCTTCTTACGAAGGGAGGGATCACGGTTGTATTCCTCCGCACTTTCTCTTTTCCGTAGCTCACCCTCTTCTTGCGCTACTTGTTCCAACAATACTTCAACTTCATGGGCTCTTAGTTGGGAGAGTCTCCCTTGGGCGTAAGTCCCAAGAGTTCTTCTCGTTTCATTTCGTAGCCCATCCACGAGGTGGCGAAGTTGATCCCGCTTAGCGTACCCATGGCCCGGGCAACGATGTAGCAATGTGTAGTAACGGGCCATGGCAGCATCCAAGGATTCATGAGCTCCTTGTTTCCAGCCTTGGATCTGCTTACGCAAGTTAGACACTCTGGAGTACGTTTGATATTTGTTGTTGAACAATTCGAGCATCGTACTCCACCTCCTGATGGTTTCCGGTTCTAAGGACCGGTACCAGCTTTCCGCTTCTTTAGTGAGTGTCCTTGGGAACAACTTGAGTTTCTGCCACTCATTGTCTATGTTCTGCAAGGCACAGGCGTCGTGGAATGCCTGTAAATGATGTTGAGGATCAGCGTTGTATCCCCCTTCAAAACGTGGGATATTATTTATATCCAAACGCTTGATCCTACTGTCTTTCAAATGCCTTGTGGGAATCCTAACTGCCTCTCTAATGTCAAGCATACTTCGGGTTGCGAATAGGGGTTCGTCATGATCATCTCTTTCATGACGTCTGTGATGTCTACGTTGTGGTTCCCTATTCTCCCTACGTCCTTGTCCTTGTCCTAACTCCTCTCGACCTTCTTGTCGAGGCATTTCATCTCTTCTACCTTTACTTTCCGCGTTATGCTCATGGTGGCTGCGCCCAGATGTGGAAGGAGAGGGTGAATGATGTGATGAAGGGGAAGAAGAAGGGGATCCATCACCACGGTGATGTTTCTTACCTTCTCTTAGGCGGCTTCGATCCCGACCGTTGCGACGATCAACGAGTCCGTTATTAGTGCAAGGGATTGTCCCTGCCGTGAACAGCTGGTGCTCACGGGGATCAGAGCCTGGAATATGTATCGTTGATCTAAGGCCCTGATGCCTAACCTCTTCACTAGAGTGAGGAGGAGGAACATCATTTTCTAAGAAACCCATCGTGAGGGGTTCCTCTTCTCCTATTTCACTAATGACGTGGGGAACCTTGCCCTTCAATAGTGAATGTTGGCTCTCCTGCCTTGCATCCCGAATACGTTGGGCGTTTGTGGGACGATAATCCCTTGTATCATGGTCATCCAAAACGTATTCTGCGAACAGCTCATGCATGCCAATCTGTACCAAGGCACGGAAAAGCATGTTGGGAGCGGATCGATCTGGGGGTAACACGATGTTACCTTGCATGTCTCTCCACCGCAGTTGCTCATCTTGATGGAAAACAAAGGTAAAATCCGGCACATACTCATCGGGATGAGTATATGTGACTTTGGATTGTTGAGGACATGGTTGATTTCGGTTATGCGTATGATCCTGACTTTCTCCTGTATTGTCCTTAGGTGAGTTGATTGCATGAGAAGAAGCCATTTCTAATGGTGTGCTAATTTTCACCGTTATTTATGTTCTTGATTAACTGATTAACCCTAAGGTTCGTTTTAAGCTCACAACGATGTGAGTGATATCCCTTATGTTAAATTGGCGAAAAAACACTTAGTCCCCGGCAACGGCGCCAATGATGAGTGGCGAGGTACCCCTACACTCCACCATACGAATACGAGCGTACACGCGCGATCCGGTCGAACTCCGCAGACTAAATGCCTTAACGCCACAAGAAACACTTGGGGTTAATCGTTCGTTGTCTTCCCAGGCTTGCTTGTATGTGTCACGGTGTATGGTTAAGCAAGTCTGAGGTATGTGATTTTTTTGGTATTTTCGGCTTATCTTCTATGCTACCAGGAGAAAGGGTTGAGAAAACTAAACTAACTCTAACTAAGATCTAAGTCTAAATTAACTAGCGTCAGCATCCGTTCCCACTTGCCGGACACACCCTGAACTATGCAACTGCAGCTTACCAAACGCTAATCGTTACTGGGATCGCCACACGTAACGCAAGTGCTCGAAGTGGTCGTACTGAGGCACCTATTTAGCCTACGTGTGATAAGCAGCCGATTCCTTAGCCAGCCGTACACACCCGTGGGTGCTCGTAACTAAGTCGTACTTATCACACGATCTAGCCTAGCAATGAGCAGCCGATTCCTCAACTAGCCGTACACATTAGACCCGGGAGTTACCAAGCGCAGAATCCTGGAATACGCTACTGGGTTACCAAGCATCCAATGCTCGTAATTGAGTCGTACTCATGCATTGCGTCAAGCAGCCGATTCCTTGACTAGCCGTACACGTCCGTAGACGCTCGTAATCAAGTCGTACTTGAACGCACTAGGAAAGCAGGAAAGAAAGCAATAAATGAAACCACGTGCTGCAAGGTTTATCCAAACAAGTTCGTCTTTATTGCCGTACACAACTTGGGTTCAGGTTACAAGCTGCTCGAATAAAGAGCCGTTCACTCTAGGACTCCTACTGCGGGCACATGGGGAAAAATTCTAACTCTGGAGTGATCAATCTGCCAGAGCTTCGCTACACTAGCCAGGATTTTGGGAAATGAAGGGAGTGCCGCCTCTTATTTATAGATATGGCGGCGCGACGCGATATCACGTACGCGATATCGCAGAAGAAGACGCGATATCGCGTACGCGATATCGCATGGGATGCGATATTGCGTCGGCTGCGATATCGCGTACGCGATATCGCGGCCTAGTGTAAACCGCGTCTCATCAGATGGTATGCAAGGATCGATATGTCTCCCTATGTGGCTATATTCATTGGGTTGCATGATTGTTGAAGTATTGATTGGTGGCCCTGATAAGGTAACACGAGGTGTTGGGTTCATGGAGAAAGATGTAGCACAATGTTGAACTTGTGCTGGTGGGAGGATTTAGTGGTCTCGGAACTATGCTGTTCCTTTCTACGGTCATGTCTAAAGAAGGGATGCCTTCAATGTTATGGAGGATTCCCATTGCAATTGATAGTAGTAGCACAAGTAATGTTTGTGGGTCGATGCTGTGGTGCAAATCCTTCTGGTATTGATGGTGGCAATGTAGAAGGAGGTGAAGGATGAGAATATTGAGAGTAAGGAGAAGTATAAGGAACATGAGGTGGTGATCTTGTTGGAAAGGACACAGGCTGGTAGTACTTAGGAGAATAATAACAATGTGGTGAGATAGAAGATGTTGACTTGGTTGGGGAAACAAGATGTTGAACCTGATAAGCGCTTAGGTTCAGATGATATGAAGGATGTGACTAGTTTGAGGGTGGCCTCCCCCACGACTGGGATTTTTTCCACTATGATTGAACACAGTATTTTTGTGTGAACTATGGATGTAACATTCTTTCCCAATGCTCATGTAAATGTGACAAGATTGGGCATTGACCTTTGGGCTGATCGTACAGGAAAATGTTACATTGATACATATGATTAGCAGTTGAGTTCTTATCCTCTTCAACCCTTCTTTTTGATTGTCTAAGGGTGTTCTGTCCTACTTCTTGGTTCGTCATGATTCTACCTCTAATAGTGTTGGCATATTCTCCACATTTTTCATGTATCCATTCCATCATCTTATTGATCTTTGCCTCAATTTCATCTAGTGATTGTAGTATTGGCAAAGATGATTCCCCCTCCTTGAGGTGAGTTGATTTCTCCTCTTCATGATCATGGACCTTTGCTAATTCAAGATTTTGGTCCCATTGAGAGCTTTCAACATTCTCCCATCTAGCTAATTCTCCTTCTTATTTTGCTACCGACTTAATAAGCTCTTGGAGTTCGTGGGTTTGTAGCTCGTATAGTTTNCTTTCATTGAAGAGTTCTACCATTGTCGGCCAATGTTGAATTGATTTTGGTCTTAAGGACCTGTACCATATTTTTGCTTGGCCAACGAGTGTTGTAGGAAAGAGATTAAGTTTTTGCCACCCATTATCAATATTGTTCCATACACAGGCATCATGGAAATCTTGTAAATGATGTTGTGGATCCAAATCATAGCCTCCTAAAAATTTGGGAAAGTTGTTTAAATCAAGCATGGGTAGACGACTTTCCTTATGATGCCTACGGGATATTCGAATAGCCTCTTGTATATGCATTAGGCTCTTAGTAGCTAGAAAGGGTTCATTGTCACTAGGTAGGTTATGAGTTCATGAGTTGTGATGATGTTGTCTTTGTTTATGTACATAGGAGACTCCTACATCAGATTGAGTACTCCAAACTTCATCTTCATCATCGTATAATTTGTTGGTTCTCCAATGAATTACCTTACTGGTTGTTGTGTTATCATAGTCTTATGAGAGAGACATTGTTGTGAATCATGTGTGACTTAGTTGAAATTAATTTCTTTTCTAACAGATATATCATGAATACTTTGTTACAAAAATCTTGTATGATATAACTAATCTAAATAACTAGCACCATCCCTAGCAACAATGCCAATGATGAGTGGTGAGGTACCCCTACACTCAACCATACGAATTTGAGCATTCATGCACAATCTAGCCGAACTCCATAGATGGACTAGTTGTGGTATCTAGATAGTTACTCATTGATCGCACCTCCCTGACAGGGGTCTAATATCAGCACCTGGTTAACAAGGGTATGATATCAGCACTTGACAAACCATGATTCATCACATGCACACTATTTTTCAAACTCATTTTTGTTAGAATTTGTTTATTTTGTGATGGTTTCTAAGGCCCTTAATATTGGTGTTTTAAATAATCATCATGCTTTATTAATTATTTGAAAGTGGATTTATTTTTTAAATCCAACATCTTCTAAATTTCAAAGGGTTCTTTGTTTTGTTAAATTATTAAATCTTCCATTGATTTTTGAAAAATTTGAAAGAGATATTGTCTTTCAAATTAGGCCAATTAAGCATTTTGAAATCCTAGATCCAACTAGTGGTTTTTGTGGAATTCGATAGATGATTGATGTGGATCTTGATTCACTTAAGTGAGAAATTATTCTGTGTGCTAGTAGAATTGATTATGTGTAGAAGGTTGTTTACTATAATATTCTAAAGTCATGTCACTATTATTATCAAGAGGACCATATGTTTGATTCATGTTCTTTTATGCTACGAAAAAAGGCTATGCAAGTGTGTTAGCACCAAGCTACTACAAACACTACTAAGGATTATTCTATAAATATTGTAGATTCTACTAAGGTTTTTTCTATTGATGTTGTAGATCCTACAATGATTTATTTTGTTGATGTTTCAATAGTTAGCCCATCCTATTTTTTTTACTATTGTTTAACAAAATGAACCTTTGAGGAAGGTTCTAGTCAAATTAATTTCAAAGAATTCTTTTATCACTAAGGAGAAACAAATACTTGTTCCTAAGGTATCATAAAAGCTTGTTGTTGATATAGATGATTTTCAAATGATTCTTCATAATAAAAAATATTAAGGAATTCTATCTATTGGTGATTACATGCTAAATCTTCAAAATGGACATCATGTTCAAGATATTTTAACTAGCAATAATTTATTTGTAGCTATTGGTTAAGATATGTAGATAATATCTTTTGATAATGTTGATTTTATTAACAAGGCAGAGGTCTCCTACCCCTCCATATAATGTTAATATTTTTATGAAATTCCCAATTTCTTGCCCTAGAGGTGAGGTTTTTCAAAATTGGTTGTAAGGATGAAAACCTGAAAAAATATTTCCAAAATCGTTAGGCCTTTCCTTTTTGTTGATTTGGAGTTTCTCCTCTNGGCGGGGTGGTGTGGGGTGTGTGGGGAGAGGGGCGAGAGGGGTTGGAAAGGGGGTGTGGAGGTGGGGGGTCAAAAAGGGATTAGACTCCAAAAAAATGAATAAGAATCATTACCTAGAGGCTCAATACTCATCCTACCAAGTAAGGGTCCTAGAAGGATAGTAGATGAGTGAAAGCCTAATCTCTTTTGAGTGGTTATGTGCAGGCTCAAACCTAGGTCTTACAACTTGAGAAACAAGCATCTTAGTTGGACTTTAAAAAATGAATAATAATTAAAAAAATTCAAATTACATCATATCATCAACATAGAAGAGATAGTCTAATGAAAATCTCAATGCTTTTGGGGAGGCCTTATCCTTACGGTCAATTCTAAAAAACCTTTCCTTCATGGTAAGAAAAGGGTTAGGCCTTTTTCTTGTTGAGAAGCATCCTCATGGATTTTAAATTCTTATTAAAAGGTTTCTTATGAAGGAAAGAAAAACATTCTTTCTAAGTAAAAATGAAAGTAACAATAACATATAAGAAACAAATTGCATTAAACATTGATAGCTTTTCCAACTTGAGCCCCCCAAAACAAAAAAGAAATTAATACTATAGGAAAAAAATTAATGGTTCATCCTTTAATGAAAGATTTTTTTTCTTAAAGTTGATTGAAAAGCAACATCTTTAAGAATCTAATATTTAACTCTTGAAGAGAGGTCATAATTATGTTCATGTTGCTAGAAAATAAATACACACAAAAGCTTCCAAATAGAATAGAGTACGAGTGACCAAAAACACTTTCAAATACAAAGAAAGGAAGTATACAAAGTGGGTTGATCACTAGGAATGATATCATAGATGCTTGATTGAAAGTTGTAAATTCTATATGATCATTTCCAAGCATGTTGTGCACTTGAACATTTAAAAAAAACCATATGAAAATAAGTCTTCACTTCTATAAAGGGGACATTAAGGGAAAATAATTCCCAGATGCTGAAGACAAGTACTAATAGGAAGAACTTGATGTATAAGACGTTATAAAAAATTTTGAATTTTTGAAAAGTAGAAACTTTCTAAATATATCTAATTTTCTCATCCAAAACTATAGTGATAATCGCATTCTCCAAGCCTTATTAATTTTTTATGAATAAAATCATTTGTGATAATAATCTCATACATAACTTTAGAGCTAAGAGGAAAAACAAATTTGGCATACTTTTTAAAAAATTGGAAAAAAGCTTGATGCAATATTTTGTCATATTTAAATAAATTATCAATATCAGAAATCAAATTTTCAAAATTTTTTCTTCTTGTTTTAGTTAAACCATAGAGGCTAGCCTTCTTCCATACAATTCATGTATCATGAATACATAAACAAGAAACTACACTGATTTCTAATTTCCTCTAAGTGGCTTACAATCTAGACAAATGAGTAGCCCAAGCTTTATTATTTAAAGGAAGCCAACATGGATTAATTTACTTAATTATATATTTTGAAATTATAATATGATTATAGTTCTAATACTTATTAAGCATGCATCATTTATTTCAAATTTTTTTAAGCTTTGAAGAACAAGAAGTGCAAATGACTTGAGGAAAAAGGAGATAGTGAAGAAAGTTATTAGAAGATCAATTATTATCAATTTTCCATTTTTCTTGCATAGGTCTATTTCTAAGGAGAATCATCAAAACATCATCTCCATTAATGTATTTCACAACCTATTTATCTAAGAGAGAAACATCTTTCTTATAATAATTAATGAAGCCAAGTTCTCTATCTTTCTTACTAGTAGTGGAGATATTCCAAGAAACTCTATAAAAGAATTTACTATTTTACTGAATTGTCCAATTGCATGAGCATGGCTCCCAAGGCATAGTTCGATGCATTTTTCATGATGTGAAATGGTCTAGGTTATTTAGGTGCTCATAGAATTGGAGTTTTTACAAGATTTTACTTGAGTTGCTGGAATGTCTTCTTGCATTCCTTGGTCTAGGTGAACAAAGCATCTTTCATTATTAGCTCCACCAATGGTTTAGCGATCTTAGAGAAATTCTCTATGAATCACCGGTAGTAGCCATTGTGACCAAGGAATACATCTTTGACCATTTCTAGTTGGTGGGTTATTCCTTGGATGACCCTTATTTTTTTAGAGTCCATCTCAATCCTTGCCTGTGAGATTCTGCGCTCCAATACAATGCCCTGCTAGACTGTTAGATGGCTTTTTTGCCAATTGAACCAAAGGTTAGTCTCTACACACCTTTTCAGCACTTGCTCAAGGTAATTCAAGGCTTGCTCAAATGTAGCACCATAGGTGAAGAAGTCATCTATGAAGACTTCCACCCTGCTACCAATCTACTATTGAAAGATGCCTGGGACAAGGCGTTAGAAGGTTGCAGGGGCATTGAACAAATCAAATGGCATCTTTTCATATGCAAAAGTTCCATAGGGACTTGTAAATGTGGTTTTGTCTTAGTTCTTAAGTGTAATTTGAATTTGGTTATAACCACTATAACCATTTAGAAAGTAGTAGTAGTAATGTCCAAAGATAGTGTCCAGCACCTGGCCCACAAATGGGAACGAGAAATGATCTTTGTACATTACCATGTTCAATAGCTTGAAGTAAATATAGAGGTGGACATATGCTAATACGAATATCCTAAGAGATGTTGCCCCATTATGTCACACTTGCAAGAGTCTGGGGTGTACACTCTAAATCCTAGATTGGACAGAAGGTAAGCACCCATAAGGTTGCCTTATTTTCAAGGCAACCTAAGGCAACTACACTAACAACAAGCCTACTATCCAAGTGGAGATCCATCACAACCTTATGAGCAGTACCATTAGTGGCAGCACCTACAGTTGTGGGGGATGCCACCACCCAGGTAGTAGTACCCTTACTGATAAACTGATTCATATGGGTACTATGTTGAGCAATCCATTTCTTTGCATGAATCTTCTAGTCATGCTTCATTTCAACATTACTACTACCCTCTTGAGTTCTACATAGCCTAATATCCAAGAGGAAAATCCCCATTTTTTGATTACCCTCCTCATCCTTTTGCACATGTCCTTCCATCCTCAACTCAATTATCACCTACTCCATTAATGTAGGGTGAAATTCTAGCCTAGTTGTAGCAACGTAATGCTACCAGGGCTGTTAACTTATTGTTGGTTCCTCAGCCAAGTGGTTTATAAACTAAATCTCAAAAAAAAAAAAAAAACTATTCTTCCAAAACAATAGTCTTGCAAAGCCCCCACAGACTTATGCAATTGATAGTCCTACTTCTCCCTCATTCTTTGCATCTATTTTGTTTGAGTTCCCTTCAAACCAAACACCTCCCAAAGTGCATATTATCATGTTGACCCATGTAGTAATTGATTGGATAAAGGTTGGCCACCTTTCTAGGAAAAGATTTGGTCTTGGAAGTCCCCTTCTTTACCTGCAAATCGTTGGGAATGAGCCTTGTAAAGCTCTTCTAGATTTAGGTTCTCATGTCAATCTAATTTCTCATGAGATGTACAAAGCCTGAAACTTGCCTCCACTCAAGAAGAGTAACATTCTTCTTAAGTTGGCAGACTAGTCCATCATTGTTCCCTTATGACTAGTGGAAAACATTGTGATCACTATGTATGGGTGATCCTATCCTATTGATTTCTTGGTGATCCAAGTTGATAATTGCAATGGGAACTTCCCAATCATCATGGAAAGGACTTGGCTAAGTGATTGGGCATCAAAGACCTTGGAGATTTCCAAGGAAAATGCATTTGGAAAGATAGAGAAGAAGAAAGTTCCATGCATCACATACAATGATATAGGGTGCAATTGTGTGTAGAAATTATGTTCTATAAAAATTACATCAATCACAACATGTAGACAATGTGTAGATGAGATAGAAATTCAAAGGTGCCTATATGTAGCATCCACAAAATAAGAGGACACCCAATGGTTGATAGTTGATCTTGAAAGCATCTCAATAATTTTCATGGAACCAAATAAGAGCCTAATAAGTGTCTATGTTGAAGGCATGGATGAATTGGAGTGAGTTCATTGCCAACTCTTTGATGATGAACCAGATGACACTTATTGGAAAGAGTTGGAAATCCCTGAAAGCTTTAAATAAGAGTCCATAGAGTTGAAAACTCTACTTGCTAGCATGGAATATGCTTTTCTAAAAAATGATAAGCCAATAATAATCAATGCCAATCTTGCTCTTAAACAAAAAGAAAAGCTATTGAAGGTGATCATCAAATGACCAACAACCTTTTCTTGGTTATATCTTGAACTCACTAGGATTGATCTTAGGATATGCCAACACCACATCTATATAGATCCTCCACTTGCCACCTTTCTTTGGCACTATCACAAGTGAGATAACCCACTCTCTATCCACAATGGAATAGATGAACCCTACCTTAAGGAGTTGTTCAATATTCTCCTTGATGATTTTCTTCAATTTGGAATTCAACCATCATTGTAGCTGCCTCTTTGGCTTTGTGATAATGCCAAGAAAACGTGGCAAGTGGATGGTCTATATAGATGTGGTGTTGGCATATCCTAGGATCAATCCTAGTGGATTTAGGATATGACCAAGCAAAGGTTGTTGGCCATTTTTTGACTACCTTTAATAGTTTTTATTTTTTTTTAGAAGTAAGATTAACATTTATTATTACTAACTTGCCAATTTTTAGAAAAGCATATTCCATGCTGGTAGGTAGAGTTTTCAACTCTAGGGGCTCTTGTTTGAAGCTTTCAGAGATTTCCAACTCTCTCCAATAAGTGTCATAAGGTTCATCATTGGAGAGTTGGTGATGAAATTGCTCCAATTCATTCATGCCTTCAACATGGGCACACATCAAGCTCTTAGTTGTTTCTATGAAAAATTTTAAGCTACTTTTAAAATTAGCTGTTAGCCATTGGATGCCCTCCTATTTTGTGGCTATTACAAACAAGCACCTTTGAATGTCTATCTCGTCTACACACTGTTTGCATGCTATGATTGATCTACTTTTTATAGATCATAATTTCTACACATAGTTGCACCATGTATCATTGTATGTGATGCATGGAGCTCTCTTCTTCTCTATCTTTCCAAATGCATTTTCCTTGAAAATATTTAAGGAAAGATCCCGTGCATCAATGGTACTTAGCCAAGCCCTTCCCATGATGATTGGGAAGTATTCCTTGTAATTATCAACTTGAATCACTAGGAAATCAATAGCATAGGACCACCCACAATAGTGGTCAGAGTGTCCTCCACTAGTCCCAAGGAAACAATGATGGACTGGTCTACTAACTCAAGATGGATGTTACTCTTCTTAAGTTGAGGTAGGTTCCAGGCTTTGTACATCTCATGAGAAATTAGATCGACACTAGAACCTAAATCTAGAAGAGCTTTGCAAGGATCATTCCTAGTAATGTATAGGTAAATAAGAGAACTTCTATGATCAAATCTTTTCCTAGGAAGGTAGCGAACCTTTATCCAATTGGTTACCGCATGGGTCAACATGACAATATGTAGTTTGGAAGGCATTTTGTTTGAAGGGGACTCAAATGGAGTAGATGTAGAGGATGAGGAAGAAGTAGGGCTATTAGTCACATAATTTTGTAAGGGCTTTATAGGATTATTGGTTCAAAAGAATGATCTTTTTCAGGATTAGTTTTCAAACCACTTAGTTGAGGAGTTGTTTGTAAGTTAATTGCACTGGTAGCATTACGTTACTATGGCTGGGTTGGAATTTTGGCTTACATTGATGGAGTAAGTGGTAATTGAGTTGAGGATACATGGACATGTGCAGAAGGATGAGGAGGTTAATGAGGAAATGGGGATTCCCCTCTTGGAGATTAGGCTTTGTAGACCTTAGGAGGATAGTAGTGATGCTGGAATGAAGCATGATTGGAAGATTCATGTAGAGAAATGGATTGCTAAACATAATACCCATATGGATTAGGCTACCAATAAGGGTATTTCTACCTTAGTGGTGGCACTTATGATGGCTGTGGGTGTTGCCACTAGTGGCATTGATCATAAGGTTGTGGTGGAGCTCCACTTGGATAGTAGGCTTGTTGCTAGTGGAATTGCCTTGGGTTGTCTTGCAGATAAGGTAGCCTTTTGGGCACTTACCTTCTAGCTAGTTTAGGATTTAGAGTTTACACCATAGACTCTTGCAAGTGTGACATAATGGGGCAACATCCCTTAGGATGTATGTATTGGCAGATATCACACCTACCATCATCATCTGTTTCGAAGTCCATAACCTTCTCTATTGTAGTAGCCTTGCCCTTACCCCTTTGGTAAGCACATTCAACTTCCTTCCTTCTTTTGTGATCATGATTACTACTTTGCTTTTTGGATTTCTATACTCTTTTTAGAGTAGTTTAAAACTTTTCATCCAAAGAGTTCCACATTTTTTCTACCTTAGCTAAAATTTTGAAGATAGATTTCTGAATCGGCAAGGTCTTTTGTTGCACCACCTCATCAAGTGGTGCCTCCTTCTCATTGTCACAAACTCAGACTTCCCTTTTTTTGATGGAAGGGTCCTATTTATACTTCTCAGCACTTTTATTTTTCTTAGCAACCTATTTTATCAGCCTTTGAATTTGATGGACCCTTAATTTGAAAGCCTCCCTTTGGCATAGACCTTAAGGGTTCTTTTTGCTTATGTGTGGAGCCCATTTATGATATGGAGAAGTTTCTCCCTTTGAGAATAACCATGGCTAGGACATCGGTGTAAAAGGGAATATTACCTAGAGTACATTTGATACTTGTCATTGAAGAGCTCAAGCATTTTAGTTCATCTATGGATTGATTCGAACTCTAAGGATCAGTACCAACTTTCAGCTTCCTTGATGAACATCTTTGGAAATAACTTTAATTTTTTCCATTCATTCTCCATATTCTATAAGGTGTAGGGATCATGAAAGGCTTGAAGATAATTTTACAAATCTAAATTGTATACCTCTTCGAACTTGGGGATATTGTTCATATCCAATCGCTTAATATAGCTATCTTTCACATGCTTTTTTGGAATTCTCATTGTCTCTACAATGTTCAACATATTTTGAGTTGCAAGAAAAGGCCTGTCATAGTCATAGCCTCTATGATGGCCATGATGCCCTCTACTATCCCTTCTTTTGTGGTGGTGGGCCTCCCTTGATTTCCCACTCCCTTGATATTGACTATTTTAATGGGCCCTACAATCATCTCTATCTTGCTAGTCACCTCCATCACGGTCATGTCCTTTGTAGCTTTAGTCAAAGATAGAAAAGGAAGAAGAGGATGATGAAGGTGAAAAGGAAGGAGGACTAGCATTGCCCTAGTGCTTGCCACCCCCTCTTCGATGGTCACAACCATGATCATCATTATGATGTCTATCCTCATCCCTGCCATGACTTCCATCTTTGGATCCCCCATGATCATGGGACCCATTCTTGCCTAAATGAAGATTGTTTATAGTGGACTACCCCCTTCATCAAAACCAAGGGGAGGAGAGTTATTGAAATGAAAACCCCCATAGAAGAGATCCTCACCGTCATTTTGGCCTAGTAGGAAGAAGGGGTTATTGAATCGTTTTTCCTTCTAGCTTCATAGAATTTCTTCTATTGCTGATTAATTTTACATTGTGCCTTAGTGGGATGGTAATCCATAGAGTTGTGGTATTGCACAACATATTTAGCATTAAGCCCCTAGATGCCCAACCTCATAAGAGTTTGTTGGAGCATCGCAAGAACTGATCAATTGGGTGGCAACACAATGTTGCCCTTCATGTTCCTCCACCACATCTATTCATCCTGATGCAAGATGAAGGTGAAGTCAAGCACATACTCATCAGGATGAGTATATAGCACTCAGCATTATTGGGGAACCAGCTGATTTGATTGTTGATTTCTTTGATTGGATGCATGCTCGAACTTTGGTAGAGAATCATCCCTGTGAGAAGAATACATTTTGGTTTAAACAAAAATAACAGTGTGTGCTTTATAATAATAATTATTATTTGAATGATTGTGAATTTAAGATTTGATCCAATGATGTTGAATAATTTTTACTAAGTTCTAGAAATCGCACGTAGCTAACTATAGTCCCCAGCAATAGCGCCAATGATGAGCAGTGAGTATACCTTGTGCCTAACCATATGAATCACTAACATTCACTCAGCAATCTAGTCGAATTCCAAAGAATTTAGGGTTCTAAGTACACTGGTTCTAGGAGGTGAATCTAATCATTGCAATTGTTGTCTTCCTAGTTGCACTTGTGAAGTGCAAGTGTATGTTAAGTGTAACTGAGGCATATCATTTTTATCTTTTATGGTTTAAGTTGCCTAAGAATAAGAATAAAGAATAAAGTAATTAATTGCTTAACTAATCTAATAACTAACTAATATTTAACTAATCCTAACATAAGCATTTGTTCCCACTTTCCATACACATCCTAAACATGTATAGTGCTATTGGGTTACCAAGTGTTAAGTGCTACTAGGATTTCCAAGTGTTAAGCATATGCTTGAAGTGGTCATACTTATGTTTTCTATTATATGGAGATTAATTAATTACTTATTGCTTAAAAAAATTAAGGTAAATTGCATGAATATTAAATGCATAAGGAAAAATTTAATCCAGTCCAAGTGTTGCAAGGTTTATCAGAAAAGCTCATCTTTATTGCCGTCTACACTGAAGTGCTCAAGTACAACAGTGCTCGAATAAAGATCTGTACACTCTTTGACTCCTATTGTGGGTATTAAAAAAATATTCTAACTCTCAAATGGAAAAATTGCAAGCACTTCGCTACAACTATGAAAAGATTTCCATAAATGTGGCAAGTAGGTGCACATTTATAGGAAAAAAAAAGGTGCCCCATTGATGGGTACACGTCAATGGGTCAAACCCTTCATTGATGGGATCATGTCAATGAGATCCCATTGATGTGATCCAATGATTGACTCATCACATAATTCTGATCTTAAGAGACAATGGTTAAAAAATTGATAATTAAAATACTATATTTAAGACACTAAGGCTACAAAATGTAAGACTCAAGAATATGTAAAACTTTTTAATGTCAATTATAGAAATTTCTTAAAAACTGAAGAAACTCATAGGATTCAAAATTCATTAGAAATAGCTTGATTGTCCAAGATTTTTGTAGAAATACCTTTCATTCCTCTAATGTTTTTTCACATTTTTGTTGTTAGCATCTTTGCTATTTATGAGCTGGACCTTAGACTTATTTGAGTGTTCTCTTGTCATTGTTATGTTGCTAGCCTTAGAATAAGAGTGAGGATCTCCAATGTTATTGAGGAGAGAGGATGAGAGGTTGCATGAGCCTCATGCTTTGTAACAACTTAATTGATTAAAAGGACTAAGAGTGTGAGTTCTTTCTAATATGTTTCCTTGGCTTGATATGTCCCATTGTCGGAGAAATTGTGATCTTTCATTAAGAATAGCTTTTTGAATTTGAGTTTGTTTTTAGCATTGGATATTAGAAATTAGATTGTGATGTTGTGATTAAATGGAGGTAAGCAGGTCAAGGTGAAAAGTGCTTCTAGATCCTTTGGACTATGTCTTACATGCTCATATATCACTGTATTTGATGTATTTTCATTAATGCATGTTTTAATAGAGAGATTTTTTAGTTTATTTTCTTTTCTCACATGCATTTTTGGGTTCTTTATGATTTGTGATTGAAGTTTATGGGTTTTTTGACTAAATAATACACATGAATGATGTGTTAGAAGGGCCTCAAGGAGGGATGTAACACTTCGTTAATCAGGCTTAGGCTAGAAAGGTATTATGTAAAGGAAAATAAAATGTGCAAATAAAAATAAAACACAACTTAAGAAAATTGTAGGATAATGAAGAAAAATGTGACAAGAAACATAGTAGACATCTATAAAAACAAGCACATAGCTATAGCAAAACATAAGAGTAGTAAAAAGAAAAATGTAAAATATGGTGAGAATAGCCCCATGCATATGAAACCTAATCTATCCACTAATAATAATAATTAAATGTCCTAATACCTAAGAAAAAAATAATAGTAACAAGATATTAGAAAAATAATGGAAAAATTATAAAAATATTAAGATTAATAAAATAACATTAAAAAGGCATAAAGCTCTAATGTAATAAAAATTATTGTATAAAAACTACATAAAAAATATCTAATGTTGTAGAAATAAATATTTATGAAAAAGTTAGAACTACATCAAAATAAGAAAATACAAATCCTCACACTTTATTAATAGACAATACATAATAATAAATATTAGTTGAACATCACAACTTAAAAGAAGACATACAAATTAATAACTAAAAAACCATTAAAAAATTGCATAAAAAATATTCTAATCATTAGGTCCTCCTTCTAAATATTCTTCACAATTAATTGAATCACCTAGAAGGCACAAAAATACAAGGAAATTAGTCCTAAGACTAAGCAGGAAAAAAAACTATTAAGTACTCCATTATGGATTTTGGAAACATGTATCAAATAGCTAGATATTCATGCACACGGTTAGTTGCACGTCAAGAGTTAGCACCAAAAATATACAAACATGCTTTAAATGATATAATAATTAAATTCCAAAAATTTACGAAAAATAAAATAATTGTTGAAAGATTTCACCACCATCCGAAAACCCAACTAAAACCAAAACTAAATAAACAATATTTATTAAGAAAGGTAACTTGCATAAGTATCTAGTTACTTATTGAGAAAGGCAACTTGCATAAGCAATACAAAAATAGATATAATACTCACCAAGAAAGGTAATCTGTGTAAGCATTACAAAAATGTTTGATTTCTCATCAAGAAAGGCAACTTGTGTGAACATTGCTAAGTAAAAGTTCAAATCCAAATGCTTACAAATAGTAATATAATATATATGTATAAAACAAAACCTTGGGTGGTGTGGAAATGTATCCAAATTGTTTAATGAACTAAACTAAGAATATGAGCTAAAAGAGGTTGATATCAAGTAAAGATGTAATACTCAAAACTAGAAATTAAGATTCAAAAAAGATGATTAGATTGTAGAAAGTCGCAAAAAGGCACTCTAAGATGCTACATGCTATTTAGAGTTTTTAAAATCCTAAAAATATGAGTAGTTACTATTTTTAGAAGTTTAGGCATTTTGACAAGTCCTAGAAACTATGTTTTTAGTTGCTTTTGTTAAAGATTTGATGTATTCTATCAATATCAACATTTTAAATAAGGTCTATATTATGTAATACTATGAAGATTTGTATACACTATCATAGTGTATAATACCTCCATGATTTTGATCCAATGTACTACTTAGTTATAGCTTATTATACGTAATTCTATTATTTACATCCTTTAATTAAATTTAATCACTTGTCATGTCTATTTGATCTATTAATATGAATATTTTTTCTAATCTATATATGATTTGATCATAGCATATACAATATAATAAAAGTAAAGAAATATTATATAATGACATCCAAATCTGTTTTTCCATTTAACTATTTGAGTATAACTTAAATAATTAACATCATGACTATTTCAACATTCACAGTGTGTTATAATTTCAATGTGTTATTTACTTATAGAGTCATAAAATTGTTTCTAGTTTTCTTAAACTTAGTATTAGAGCTAGTTTTGATGGCTAAATTTACCAACACCATGAAACATTTATGGTAGTTTTGTAGTTAGGGATATTTAAATGCTAACGTAAGTATAAAAACAAATTGTCTAAATTTCATTTTTATATTTCAAGAATACGAAGAAATCACAAAGCTTCTTTTCTCAAAAAACATTGATTGTTTTAGGCTAATTTGCAATCAATTTAGGACTTTCACCTTTGCACAAGTACCTATAAGTTAAAAATAGCCATTCTATATTTTTAATCGACAACCTTTATGAGTTATTATACAAATATGTTTTTGTGGGTTCACAAAATTTTAATTACTTAAATTCTTGAAATTTCTTGTTTAAATCATCATGGAATAATTAAAAAGGATATTTAAGTGTAAATTAACTTGATTATGGATTGCACATACACTAGTTTCTATTGTTTAATTTTTTTCTTGAAAATCCCAATTCCATGCAGGTTATCATACAACTATTTAACATAATGACATATAGTGGTAGAGGATGTGGAGGGTTATCCAAGAGGAAGTGTGATGCTAGAATCCCTTCTCTAACTTCCTCTAAACACATCTAGTTGAAAACAGTCACTATAGCTGCTAGCACTATAGTTGAATGTTCATGGTGGGAATCCTCATAGTGAAGGTTCCAGCTTAGCACTGTAGGATGGAAAGAAAATGATCAAGCTCCATTCATCAATGAGCACTCACTATGAAGCTGTTGCCAATAAATCATGGAGTTTTGATTTACTCTTATTCAAAGACGAGTATGTCATATATTTAGTCCCTAGGGTTAGTACCTAATATCATTACTTCATTTTGGTTGTTATACTTACTTAGTTCATCAAGGATCGAGACTAAGTGTGATTTTGACATTGTTCCATCTAAGTTTAACCATTGAAATATCTAAAAATAGCATTACAAGCCATAGCTCTAGTTCCTAAAGTCCTCTAGGGATCATTTTAGCTCATAACCTACCTTATGAATTCCACTTTTGGTAACCCCAAAAAAGTTTTATTTTTTAAGTATAGGAGGTGACATGGATTCCACATCAGCATCATCCTTGGACCATTATTCTCACATTAGTTGTAGACTTGGGCCATCCTATCTATGTCACTTGCACCAAAAATACATTTCAACCTTAAATTAGACCCCATAGGACTCAAAAAAGTTCATCTAAGATACTTTCAACATCATACATACCAAATCTTGACATTTGATAATTTGACCTTGAAACCCTGAAGACAAATTTTCATAAGTATTTGCTAATGGTAACGCTAACATTAGCATTAGCACTATTCACATGATCCTCACCACCTCCATGGCACATCTTACCTACATTTTGAGTCGAATCCTAGCTTCCTAGGCTTCCTAGCGACAAGTTAACATCAACTTTGATACTCTAAATGATAATTTGAGTAGGTTAAGGGAAATTGTGGTAGTCAAGAGACAAAAATTTTCTATGTTATGTATGTGATGTTGATGTTGATGCTAACTTCAATGTCAACATTAGTGTTAGCATCACCATGCTTGCCTCATCCTCTTCCAAGATGTTCAAGTTTACCATCTAGTAGCATTTCCTTGGCCTGTAGGCTTCTTAGGGTTTTAAAACCATCATTATGGCTCATTTTGGCTTCAGATTTGGTAGCTCAAAGGCTCATGATGTTAACTTGAGAAAATTTTTATAACTTTCTAGTTGACACTATCATTGACACTAGCATTAGTAACTTGGAGACTTGAACCTTGATATCATTGACCACCAAACTCTATAGTTAACATGGTCTCTTGGTGATGAGTGGCGAGGTACCCCTACACTCAACCATACGAATACGAGCGTCACACGCGCGATCCGGTCGAACTCCGCAGATGGACTAGTTGTGGTATCTAGATAGTTAGCCTTAGGTCGCAGTTCGCTGTCTTCCCATCTAGACTAGTTTTGCATATGTCACGTATGGTTTAGTCTAGATGAGGTGTATGATGTGTTCTAATTCTATCGCTACTCCTGATGGCAGTGGAAAATAATATTAACTAATTCTAAGCTAAGAGGAAAAGGTAAGAAAATCTAATCTAGCCTAAGTGCGACGAGCAACCGATTCCTTGATCAACCGTACACATCTTGGACTTCGTGCACGACTGCCACTGGGACTACCAAGCATAGGCCTAGGTACGCCACTGGGATTACCAAGCGCAGACCCCAAATACGCCACTGGGTTACCAAGCGTAGATCCCCCTAGCTACACCACTGGGCTACCAAGCAGTCACACTTAAATGCTCGTAATCAAGTCGTACTCGTTCCGCTTCTAGGAGTTTAAGGGTGAGAAACTAATCGCGATGAGTAACCGATTCCTTAACTAGCCGTACACACCCGTAGATGCTCGTAGTTAAGTCGTACTCACACCGCGCTATGAAAGCAATAAATAACATTAAATAAATAACAAATAAATAAACTAAGTGAATGCTGCAATGATGAAGTAATCTCGATCTTTATTGCCGGTCATGTGCGTGTCCAAGTACGGCACACTCGAATAAAGACACCGTACAATCACATTCACCACACTGCGGGCAGACACGGGAAAATTCTAACTCTGGAGGGATCAAACTGCCAGAGCTTCGCTACACTAAAACTGGGATCCCCAAACAAGGGGGTGCCGCCTCTTATTTATAGACATGGCGGCGGACTGCGATATCGCGTACGCGATATCGTAGGGAAGGACGCGATATCACGTCCGCGATATTGCGGGGGATGCGATATCGCGTACGCGATATCGCGGCCGACGCAAACCGCGTCTCATCACTTGGTCTCATGGGCTCCTCGGTATCATCTCGGCATGATTCAACATCAATTTATATGTTAAATGAGGTCCCAGAAGCTTAGAACCATAATATGATGAAAACTGAAAATTTTTCCCAAGTATTAGAGGCATTGATGTTGACATCAGTGTCAACGTTAGTGTCACTTGATCAAGCTTCGAGTCTTGCAAGTTTGAAGTTCAAAATTGCTAAATTTGAACTCCAAACAAACTTCAAGTAAACTTTACGTAACTCAAGAATTAAATTTGGTAACCCTAGGCCTATAAAAATAAGCTCAAATTTAAATTTAGGACTAGTTTCTTAAGATCTAAAATAATTTATGAGATTTTGAGAGATCAAAAACATGAGCAACAAATATCCTAACATCTCCCACATGCTTCACAACTAATGAGTGGTGAGGTATCCCTACACTCAACCATACGAAACGAGCGGAGCAGATGTGATCCGGTCGAACTCTGCGACTAAATGCCTATACGCCCCATGGAACACTTGGGGTTAATCATTCATTGTCTTCCCAGACTTACTTGTAGTTGTCACGGTGTATGGTTAAGTAAGTCCGAGGTATATGATTTTTATAGTCTTTTCTGGTTTCTCTCCTATGCTATCGAGGTGAAGGGTTGAGAAACTAGCTAACTCTAATTAAGGACTAAGTCTAAATTAACTAGCGTCAGCATCCATTCCCACTTACCGTACACACCCTGAACTATGCAACTATGGCTACCAAACGCTAATCGTTACTAGGATCACCACACGTAATGCATGTGCTCGAAGTGGTTGTACTGAGGCACTTAACTAGCCTAAACGTGATGAGCAGTTGATTCCTTGACTAGCCGTACACATTCGTAGATGCTCGTAATCAAGTCATACTCATCCTGCATTCTAGGAGTTGAGGGTGAAAGAGACTAATCGTAATGAGCAGCTGATTCCTTGATTAGCCGTACACATTCGTCAATGCTCGTAATCAAGTTGTACTCATACCGCGCTAATGTAGGTAATAAATAACAGGTAAGAAATAACATGTAATAAACCTATTCCATGCACTGTAAGGTTTATCACAAAGCTCATCTTTATTGCCGCACACAACTTGCGTTCAGGTACAAAGCTGCTCGAATAAAGATCTGTTCACTTGGGGACTCCTACTGTGGGCACATGAAAAATATTCTATCTTTGGAATGATCAAACTACCAGAGCTTCGCTACTTCTAGCCTAGGATAGGAAATAAGAGGAGTGCCACCTCTTATTTATAGATTTGACAGCAAACCGCGATATCGTGTATGCGATATCGCAGGGGACGACGCGATATTGTGTATGCGATATCGCGGCTTGTGCGAATTGCGTCTCATCATACCCCCATGACTGAATGAAAACTCGTCCTTGAGTTCCTTACAATAATATCAGGAAGGTATGGAATTATTGAGGGGAATGAAACTAATGGGATGACATGTGAACGGATCATTATTACAAGACTTGACAAAACTGGTGTTCATGACAACAAGGGTGAATACCTTATTACAATGACATCAGGCCTTTGTTTGCAACTAAGAAAGGGAGAGAGAAAGAAGTGTTGCTACTGCCAACGCCAAGATTGCACCTTCGTTGTTCATCCATAAGCACGCCATCGATCTTGCTCCTTACATAGCTGCTTCAACGCTGCTCCATTCCAAGTGTTTGCTCCAGATCCAATCCATTGTTGTATGATTGCCATCTGCACACACAACACAATCTTATATTAGCAAGGGTAAATGAATCATCATGTAATTGATACCTTGCTTCGGTGTAAGTTCATTGGCTAGGTTGTGGTATGGCTGATACGGATCTAGGAGTATATTGATGATGGCTACCGAAGGTGTAGGGGTTAGGAAGGAAATCAAAAAATTCGGGGCTAGGAGAAAATCGAAAAAAAAAATCAGGCCCCATACCCCCATGACTAATTGCGAACCTTCGGTAGCATTAGAATGGAGAAAGAAAAGGAGTAAGAAAGATAGATAAAAAGGGACAACTGAAAACATCAGTGAAATGGATGTTAAGATGGAAATGAACAAAATAAAATTAATTGCGAAATGTTAGGGGAAAGAAGTTAACGGATGCTCCAAATAGGAATGTCAGTGGGTCCTCCCCAAAGTAGGTTGATGCCCTTAATGCCCTAACAAACCCACATTCAAAAGAGTCCGTAGGCTCTGGGAATGTCATTTGGAACAAGAGATAAAGTCTTAACCGCAAGAATTTACCAAAAAGAAAACAATGCATCAACCAAAATATGTACACTACTAATACAACCGACAATGAGGTGAACAATGGAGAGAAGGATGGAGAGAAGGAAATGGAATGGAATCCCAAGAACAAGATGGTGTATAGCCCCTTGTGTGTGTTATGATTAGTGTGACTTAGCAAATCCCATTCCAAGTTTGGCCTCAAACCAACCACATCTAGTGACTTCGCATCAATGCATTCAGCTAAACCATCCACTTGGATAACAAGGATGCATCTCCACAGAGCCACCACCATTCCGACGAAACAAAGGAGAGAATGGGAAGTGAGAAGGGCCTTAGTTAGAGGGAACACTTTTGGTTCCATAACCAGTGCTTGTAGCCCAAGTTTATTCGTCTAAGGGGTGTGCTTTGAATTCTCACTTAGTGTTTGTTTTTGTGTTTTGTGTTTTTATGCATGAGAGCCACACCATGCAAAGACTTTTTATTTTTATTGTCTCAGCTTCCAATAGTTGGGTAACATCGGAACAGCAAGAAAACTCAAGAAGAAAACATCCAAGCACCCAAGAGAATGGCCAACACAAAAGCATCAAGTTCCCTTGAAGTTACACCCTTTGCAATCCTTGAGTCCTTCCTTAGTTTGAGAAATGCCCAGTCACCGATTCATTTAAGTTCTTATTAAGAAGGGAACTGTACATTTCCAAGCTGAGAGAGACCATAGAAACTATGGATGGATGGATGAAGTGATCTCATTGCCTGCTATATCAAAAGAAACATACCTTAGTATCAGCATTGTGACTTAAAGGTAAAAACCAAACATTAGCAATCAATATGAAAACAATTCATACCATCATTTCGAACACTTATTATGGGACAAACTTACAAGGTGGATCACACACACACACAAAATGGAAAAGTATAACGATGTTGTAAAACAAAAAACAAGAAAAGTTAAAGAAATTTGTAAAACAAAAATGAGAAAAGTTAAAGAAATTTGTAAAAAAAAAAAACTAGAAAAGTTAAAGAAATTTGTAAAACAAAAATGTGTAAGACAAAAATCGAAAAAGAACTGAGGACCCCATATGATTAGCATAGGTGGCCATCTCTCCCATGACTGAGTGGAAAGGGAGAGATCTGAAATAACGAGCGTCTGTTTGAATTTCTAAGAAGTGTCCAACTTCTCCCAATTGATGATCTTAGATTAAGGGGTGGAAGTTGGCGATGCTCATATTCCAATGTATATATGCTTTCGTTATTGGCGTGGGTTTCCTCAGTTTGTTCCATGCATAGTTGGTTGCTCCTTCGAGTAGCTGTCAACCACGGGGTATCTACTACTTCTTGTGTGGTTGCTACATATAGGCATCTTTGGTTCAAAGTTTCATGGGCACACCTGTTACATGGAAGCATTTCCTCCATGTCATCACTCGATGAATCACTGTATGTGATGCATGGAACTTTCCTCTTCTTGATCTTTCCACAAATGTTTATCTTAGAGATTTCCAAGGAAAGATCGTGAATCCTAAGGCATGCATCTACTGTGATTAGCCATGTCCTTCCCATTATAATTGGGAAGTCCCCTTCGTTATTGTTCACTTCAATCACCAGGAAATCAGCTGGGTAAGACCAACCACACATAGTGGTAATGATGTCCTCCACCAATCCCAAGGAAATGGTGATGGACTGGTCTGCCAGCTCTAGTTGAATGTTACTCTTCTTAAGTTGGGGCAGGTTCCAGGCGTGATACATCTCTTGTGAAATTAAGTTGACTCCGGAACCTGAGTCAAGAAGAGCCCTATGTGGTTCATTTCCGACAATCTGCAAATAGATTAAGGGACTCCCAGGGTCAGTTAGTTTCCTGGGAAGGTGGCCTACCTTGATCTAGTCAATTACGGTATGTGTTAACATAACCATATGCATTACGCTCTGTTGGACTGAATGGTGGTCCAAAGTGTTAGATGGTAGAGGAGCGTACATGGGCCCAACTGCTTGTTGTTGTGAGAGTTTGTCTGGGCTTTTGATTTTGAAGTAGGGTCTTCTCTTTTTACAATTGTCAGAACTAGCAGTAGGTTGGATATTTACAGCTCTCGCAGCGTGACCTTGCTATGGTTGAGGAGGAAGTACCCCTTGCATTGTTGAAGCAGGAGGTGTTACGGGAACTACTTGTGGTGGAAGAGGTGTAGATGGATTAGNGATCCATATGGTTATTATGTGCAGTAGCCAATTTCTCCAAGTGACTCTATGAGTCACACAACCCCCAACCGTCACTACCAAGTTCAGGAGTGCTTCAGAAGGACTCCTTCTCCTCTAGGAGACACTCCATACCCACACCATCCTCCTAATCCATC
>MNCI01017900.1:874063-921397 GCA_015680685.1 Gnetum montanum | reverse complement strand
GTACTCATACCACGCTAATGCAGGTAATAAATAACAAGTAAGAAATAACATGTAATAAACCTATTCCATGCATTGCAAGGTTTATCCACAAAGCTCGTTTTTATTGCCGCACACAACTTGCGTTCAGGTACAAAGCTGCTCGAATAAAGATCCATTCACTTGGGGACTCCTACTGCGGGCACATGGAAAATATTCTATCTCTGGAGTGATCAAACTGCCAGAGCTTCGCTACTTCTAGCCTAGGATAGGAAATAAGGGGAGTGCCACCTCTTATTTATAGATTTGGTGGCAGACCGTGATATCGCGTACGCGATATCATGGCTTGTCCGAATCGCGTCTCATCAACAATGATTACGATGCCTTCGATAGCTCTAGTATTAGTCAAGTAGCATTAGCATCAACATCTCATAAAATTTTTTTAGCATCAATGTTAATCTCTAGAGTTATAATTTTTATAGCTCTAGCATTAGTCTTAGGACACTTAGCTAAAATAGCCTAGTTTTGGCCCCAAATTGATTCTAGATAGTACCTAAAAATTTCCCATTCATATACTCATCCTCTAAAGGTTCAATTTCATCCTTAAAATGTAGAATTTTATTTCACTTACGTTTTTCAATAACACATGTAGTTTGATCCTTCATTGGAGGCAAACACTTCTTTTTTAGAAATAAAGAATTTTATTTATTTGAAAAGTTGACTAAAGGCCTTCTTTCAAATCATAGCTCCCTATATTTTAATATTTTATGCTCTTTTATTCATATTTTTATGTAGATTTTTATTTCATCACTCATAGTTGCTTCCATACTTAGTTTATTTTTTTGGCAATAAACACTTAGTTAATCTTACCATTTGATTTTAATGTTTTTATTATTTCCTTGCTATTCCTAGTTTACATGTAGTATGATCAGTTTACATTTGATTGAAAAACTTATATCCATTATATTGTTATTGGTTTGAGTTAGTTTTTTAACACTTAATTCATGGAGGTATCCTTATAAAGTTAGGAAGAATATGTTATAGGAATACTAGTCCTAATCATAACATTGATAGAATTAGGCCATGGTGCTAAATTAGAGAGGTCCAATCGTACATTATTTGTAAAGTTCATGATGTTGAAGGACCATGTGGTGGTAGAAAACTTTGTAAGAATGAACAATAATGGTTGGTTCATCTTCTAAGTAGGAAAAACTTGAAGATTCTCTAGGATTCAAAAGAGGTTCTTGTAGTTTTTTAGATAGTAAAAATAGATTTTTCATTGAAGAAAGATGCTTTTCCCAAGAGTTAGTTTCTAGAGTGTTTTATTAATGTAAAGGAATGGAAAAAGACTTGTACGACTACCATTACCAAAATTTTAACTTTACAGTTAAAAATGCCATTTTCTAGCCTTGCTGATATCATTCCTTGATTGATGGCTTTGATTATTTTATTTTTTGTTTGTATCTATTTTAAAATTTAGTACCTCTTATGTTAGATGATGATATTGATTAGTTTAATTTACCATGATAGGCCTGTGTTTTCTTTTTTGTGGTTAACTATTTGATTATGTTAGAATATATTTTGAAAGTGAACTATTCCTTATGTTTGTAGTCATTTTCCTTTGAATTTTAGGAGGAATTTAAACAACCAAAATGATTTATAACATAAATTTCAAAAAGGAAAAGTGCTCAACATCATATAATAATAGCTTTAATAATTAGAGATAAGACTTCTTTAGTCATACAGTGTTCACTATAAAATGCATTGTATAAAAGAAATTCTACTTTAGAGTATTATTGCACAACTATTGACTAGGAATAAGAATTTCTAATTCATGTAGTTTAGTGGAGAAAGGTAATAAAGTGATATTTTATTTATCACTCAACCTATTAAAGTCATGGATTGATATTTAGATAGTAAAGCACATGATGCTTTTGCATGTTAAGCTTAATGTGTGATATTAAAGATTTGATGCATCCTATCAAGTTTAACATGTCAAATAAGATCTATATTACACAACATCATGAACATTTGTATATATTGTCACAGTCTATAACACTACCATGATGTTGATGCATTATACTACTTGTTAGTTAAAGCTTATTATAAGTAATTCTATTATTTACATCTCTTAATTAATTTTCACAACTCATTGTGTCCATTTGATTTATTAATATGGCTATTCCTTCTAAACTATATATGTATGAATTTTGGTTTGATCATGACATATACAACACAATAGAAATAGAGGAACATTATATAATGAGATCCAAATTTATTTATATAATTAATTATTCGAGTATAAGTCAAATTCTTAACATCGTTACTATTGTAGCATTCATGATGTGTTACAATTTCAACGAATTATTTACTCATAAGAGTTATCAAATTATTTCTAGTTTCCTTGGAATTCGTGATCTAAACATAACAACAAATTAATAACTTTTGGAATTTTTGGAATCTGAAAGGTAAGGAGTTACTTTATAAAAGTTATTTTTTACATGCTTTCAAATGATGACACCAATAGATATCACAATGAGATTACAATGGAGTGAAATAATTTTTTTTTAAAAATATGACTTGTCTAGCTTTGGTAAGTTAGTATTTTTTTCTTCTGGGTCATCACCATCTAAAGGTATCTCAAGTATCAAAAATCCAAAATACAGTCGAAAACCTTAGTTTTATGGCTAAAAAACTTAATAGAATTAAAATAGAGTCAAAATGGATATAAGAAGAGATAAAACATTTTCTAATATCTCACAAATAAGAATAATCATTATAAAAGTGGTAAATCTTAGAAAACATACATAGAATAACTAGATTTGATATGTAAGCATTTCATCAAATAGTTGCTAAACAAAATAAAATGGAACAAAAATGAATGTACATGTAACAAAAGATTCAAAAATCCAAAAAAGAACAAAGGACCAATTGTTTCTTACCTAATGGATAATGCTATAGCTAGAAGTATTTATGTAGATAAACTCTCTTAAACTAGTTCCAAACTCTTGGAAAAATCGAAGATTAATAATGGAATCCATGCAAATCCTAAAATGAGATCTAAAATAAAGCACTTACTAGGATCCTAGATGATAGCACAAATATAGATCTAGCTTCTCTTCAAATTGGCATGATCTTCTTTCTTGTTTTATCTTATAGATGTTAGCAATACAATTAGATTATTTTTAATGAAATGATTGCTAGGTATTTATGTTCACAAGAATATGGAATGGTTGGTAGAAGGGTAATCCTATTAAGAAAGGCTAAGTCAAAAAGAAAATACAACTAGCATTAATTTTTAAAATCAATAATAAAAATATATAGCTTGTATCTAGCACTAGCCTAATAGGTACTCTTTTATGGATTTGCTAATAGCTATGTCTATGACTAATTCTAATAATAAGATCTAAAGTCCAAACATAAGTAACTAAGGTACTGATATGAGACTCTCTAAAACATAAGCTAACAAAAAATTAACAACTAATACACACACACATAAATAGTTTTACTAACACATACAAATTAGTCTAAATAAAGCAGGTAGCAAGGATTTCAATGGTAAGGGTTTCAACAAAAAGGATTTTGGTGGCAAGGGTTTTAGTAGTGAGGTTTTTAACATTATCTAAGATAGTAAGGGATCTGCCATTGATATTAATTACATCTAATGCCACTATATTCAATAGGTAATCCTTCAAGTAGAGCTACCACTTCTTTGCCTTTCTATGAATTTCCTAATGATTTATATAAATCTATTACTTAAGAAATTTTTGCAAGGTGTGTTTTCATGAAAATTTTGGATTATTTACGTTTTTCATCAAGTTTTTGGAATCATTTTAATCTAGTTTGAAAAGATCATGGTTTGGAAGTTTTTCATGATTGTTATTTGTCCAACTTAATTTTATTGGTAGAATTTTTTTATTTGATGATGGTTTCTATAGCCTTTGATATTAGTGTTTTTAATCATCATCATGCTTTATTGATTATTTGAAAGGGGACTTTCTCTTTTAATGTAGCATCTCTCAAATTTTAAAAGATTCCTTATTTTGTTGAATTTTCTAATCTTCCATTAATTCTTGAAAAATTTGAAAGAGATATTGTCCCTTGTATTGGTCCAATCAAGCATTTTGAAACCCTTCCTACAGCTAGTAGTTTTTGTAGAATTCGATATAGGATTGAAGTGGATATTGATTTGCTTAAGTGAGAAATTCTTCTACATGATAGTAGAATTAATTCTATAGAGAAGGTTTTTTATTACAATCTTCCAAAATCATGTCACTGTTATCATTAAGAAGATCACATGTTTGATTTATGTTCTTTTATGCTAGGGGGAAAAAAAAAGCAATGCAAGTATGTTAGCAATAAGTTACTATAAATGCTATTAAAGTTTATTTTACAAATATTATAGATCATACTAAGGTTTTTTCTATAGATGCTACAAATCCTAAGATGATTTCTTCTGCTGACATTTCATAAGTTAGTGCACCCCTTTCTTTTACTTTTAATCAACAAAATGCATCTTCAAGGAAGGTTTCAATGAAATTAGTTTCAAAACATTCCTCAATGAAAAAAGTGAAATAAATATATCTTCCTTAAGTTTCATAGAATTTTATTATTGATTTAGATAATTTTTAATTGGTTCTTCATAATAAAAAATGTCAAGGAAGTGTATGTATTGTTGATTACATGCCAAATCTTTAGAATGAAGAACATGTTCAAGACATTTTAACTACTAATAATTCAATTGCATCTATTGATCAAGATATGGAGATAATATCTTTCGATAATGTTAATTTTATTGATAGAGCAGGGGCTTCCTCCCCCTCCACCCAATGTTAATATTTTTATGAAATGTTTAATTTCCTACCTCAAAGGGAGGACTTTTAAGGATTGATTATCAGGATGAAAATCTAAAAGGATATCCCCAAAATAGTTAGGCCTTTTATTTTTATTAATTTATAGTTTTCCCTCTTTTTAGTACTCTACTTTTTCATTGTAGATTTTTATTTTTAATATATATATATATTTGGATCCAACACTCTTGCAAACCAAGAATACCACTAAGCTAATGTGGTATCCCATGTACCAATGACCCATACCTAATATCTAAAAACTTAAAACTCTAATAAAGGTTTACTATGCATTTTCTAAATTAAAAAATTAAAAATACTAAAATTTTTAAAAATTAAAAATTAAAAATTAAAAATACATTAAAAATATCAAAAACATCTAAAGAGGAGATAGGGGTGTTATAGGGGATTTGGTACCGAACACTTAAGAATTTCGACATGAAAACATTCAATATATTCTCAAAGAAAATAAAAAATATACAAATACACATCTATTACATTCAATTGATCAAAATAAAAATTCATGGTAAAATTCTTATTAGAAAAATTATTAAAGAATCCATGACTAATAACTTGCATGATATGCATCATTGAAATTCAAAGAAATCATAGTAACACTAAAGAAGATATGTCAAGATTGAAGAAAATATCTATTCCCTTAAGTGTAGACTAATCAAACCTCTTAATACAATTTTTGAATAATCTAAAGAGAGAATAATGTTCAAAGCCTAGATTTATGAGAAAATTCCAATTAAAGCTTAGCTTTTACTATTTCAATGCCCAAATCATAGTTCCATAATTAAATCATATTTTCAACATTTATTAAAGTTAGTGGTCTCCCACTCTAATAATAATCTATTTTAACCAACCGATTCCTAAAATATATTTTTAAAATAAAAGATAATCTTATTTTAAAGTAAGTTATCTCAACTTAGTAGGAAAATCTAAAAGCTTCACAAAGCAAGAAGATGAATCACATGGAGGAGGTTGGTGATTCAGGTCTTAAAGAAGATAGGTAGAGGAGGGGAAATATGATTTTATGTAGAGAAGGGAGAGGAAATAGTGTGGGGTTGGTGTTTGTGGTGGGGGTGTAGGAATAAAGTAAAGGAAGACAATCAAAGATACTATGTGAATTCTTTGCTATGTGGGTGGAAGCCTAGGGTTGTCCTACCTGCTTATAGGAATGGAGGGAGGTTGAGCAAGAGTGGACCTTATGCCATAGATTCTCTTGCACTACATATAGAGATGAAGTATGATATTCTATGCATTATCATGCAAGATGAAGTTTGTTCTATGATGGAATAGAAATTCTAGTCTTGTCTTCTTAGTCTCTTTGTGTCAATGGGAAAAAATCTTAGACTAGACATAAAGATGGAAGGAAATCTTAGTTGAAGTCATAGCCTTGCATTCAAATCTTCTATGGTTCAACTTTTACCTAGCTAAAGAGAGATATAAATTCTCATAGATGTTCCTAGTTATTTGGAATGATGGAACTCATGCTTGACAAATGGAGATTAGGGACATAATCTAATGTCAATTTGTTTCAAAATGTTTTAATTTGAGTGTGGATTATCAACTATCCTATGGAATTATACAAAGAGGACTTGATGAAATAGATTGTAGAAGGATTTGAAGAACTGTTCAAATTAGATAGTGTGATGACCAATAAATTCATTATGATTCTCTCTAGATTCTATGTATGGATGCTACTACAGCATGCCTATGAGGTTAACCAAGTTAAGTTCAAAAGAAAATGGGAGGCATTGACACGTGGAGTGGAATATGAAAACCTTCCTATCAAGTTTGATACTTATGAAAAAATTGATGACATAGAGAATGCTTGTGTCCTTGTCCCTAAGTAATATAGCCATTATGGTAAGTATGATCATAATCTCTCCAATTACAAGATGTAACACCACCAAAATTGCATGTTGTAGCCTTTTTAATCCCCATCCCATGAAACCTAAGGCTAAAATTCATTGTAAATTTGAAGATTGAAACCTAGGAGGTGTAATCTCACATACTTTATACTTTTGGGGGCTGAAAATGCCTCATAAGTGATCAAAGCCTTATCCCCCAAGTGAAAAAAATCCATGTAATGATTATATTTGAGCTTGGGGAAGGGGGGAGTAGGTGAAAAATGCCTTTTGGGATGCCAAAATTGGCATTTTGATGGGTTTTATGGGGGATATGACATTTTCCATGCTGGAGATATCCATTGGAGGGTATAACCCACCTACTAGGGATGTGGCCTACCTACCCCTAGTGTTGAGGGGTATGATATCAACCATGCATAGGGGGGGTGGGGGGAGGGGAGGAGGGAAAGGGTACAACCTTCCCCCCCTAGCATTGATTTTTCATCCTCCCATCATTGATTTTTCATCCCCCCAGCATTGCACCTTCCCCTTAGCATTGCTCAAGCATGGCCAAGATTTTAGCACTTCGTCAACTCCAACTTTGACCCTACACTTCAGTGTTGTAGTTGGAAGGCCTAGCATGGGTGAACAAGGTTAGTGTGGGTAAAATTCCCATTTACCATTTTTAGTAAATGGAATGGCTATGGGGGTAAAACACTTATCATACATAGTGACCCCCTAGATTTGAACACCCACAACACTTGCACATAGCCAAAATTTGCAGCAATCAAGTTAGAATTTGTAGCACCAATTAAGCACAATTTGCAACAAATTTATGGCCCAAACCCTATATAAACCAAGCTACAACATGATATAGAGGTTCTAGACATTATAATTTTTAGCCATTTTTTGCATTCAAGAGCTCTTGCACACTTGTAAATATAGAGGTTCTTGAATCCCTAGCATGGAACCACCTTGCAGCCATTGTTATCCCTTTACCCCCTTGTGAGATCTATGAGATTTTTGTGCCAATGATGTGCACTTGGAAACAAAAATTTCCAATGTTGCTCACTTGTCTAGTCAAAATCCCTCACATCTCTCATCCCCTTGCACAAACAATGTTGTAAATTTGATGTGGTAGTAGTGAAGCTTCGAAGGCATCGAGAGTGGAAAAACCCTCAAATCGTGAAGTTGATCATTACAGTTTCAAAAAACTTGGAACCCCCATAGAAGTGAACCCCTTGCTGCTATGGGCCATCTTGTACACATTTTCTATACCTCCTTTATTTTTGTTAAAATAAAGTTTGTAGTTTTATTTGTGTGCAAGTTTTTGCATTTGTTTCATTTCAGTATATTTATCTTTCAGACTTGCATTTCACATTTTACATTTGATTACCGCGTTTTATCCTTCTTAAGTCCCTGGGTGATCTATTAGACCATCTAGGGCACCTTAGATCCTATTTTTTTTGTGGAGGCCCTTGGGATCTAGGGTTAAGGCTATCACACTAGGAATTTCTCAGTTTCTCTAACAACTAAGATTTTCAGTTGCTATAGTTTTCTAGCACTAGAAGGAGGGCCTCTATCTAATTTTTACATCCAAACCTATTTTCTCCATTGCTAAAATTTCTTGCTTTCTCAAAATTTGTAATTTTTTAAACAAAAATCCTTTGAATCTTTACAAAAACCAATGTTGCCTCTCATACCCCTATAACAAAAACTTTAGTGTGGAAGTTGCAAGTATTTGGGTTTTAGATTTTCACAATACCTACTATGAATTTGAAGTCCAAAGCTAGCATTGGTGCCTTGCTGAAACCATTCCCCTTTTTTTCCACTAGAATTTTCCTTCTCAATGTTGATAACATTCCCAAAACCCATTTCTACTTCTTTTTAGTAGAAAAATTCAACTTGCCAAAAGTAAACCCCCTCTCCCCAATGTTGCCAAGAAAGGTGTGAGATCTTCCCATCTTTTGTCTTTTCTTTTTCATTTAATTTCTTAGCATTGGTGGAGTGACCATTTCAGTGTGGTTGGGGTTTGATATCCACCATTTGCCATTTTTAGTAAAGGGGTATACATTCTTTGTACAACCACTTGCTATTTATATCTAGTCATATGTTTTTGGTTGTTTTTACCTTTTTCAACCTTTAATATATTCCACTTGCTAGAATTCAATCTTTTATTCAACTTTTTATAACCTTGTTAGGCCATTTTTAGCACTTTTTCATCATGTCATTCCAATAGTCAACCAAGTTGCCCTTCAACTTCACTGACAACATGTCTGGCCAAGAGGTTGTATTACCCTAAAGATCCCACCGTGGTTGAGTGTAGGCAATCCTTGTGACTTAGGGGACAAATTCCTAGGTTCACAATGATAAATGAAGGTTAGTACAACTTTATTTGCACCAAGATCTAGGCGAGCATGTAGATTCCTTGAATGGAAGTAGAATCCAAGAGGGAGTATGAACTTATACATCACAATGGAAAGGAATATATCCCTTTCTCATATGACCAAATACCCCTCATTGATACCTATGCATGCATCCTATCCCAATTGATCGAGATGGATGAGAAAGATAAGAAGGCTAGCTTAGAGGAGTAGTAAGAGGAGGATCATGAGTCCGAGGTAGACTCCAAGCATGAAAACATCCTAGGTGGGCTGTTTCAATAAGGAATCCCCATGGCCATTGAGCCTACCTCCACTTCCTTTGTCTCATTCATGGAACAAATGCCACCATCCTCTACTGTTGTTTACCCAACCATGTTCGGACCTACTTCCATCATAGTTATGTACCAAACATAGTTGACGCCACAGTCTACCACATTTCACTTTTCCATGTCATTTGCCACCTAACCTAGGTTAGTATGATAGTCATTGATGGTGGTCATCACCACCAATCCTCTAACCACTTAGGTAGGATCTACCAAGGACCCTTAAGCAACATAGGGATCACACATCCCCTTTATTCTATTTGTGTCCCAAATATTGGTATAAGCGTCATTTTCTTTGTTTGGCCTACTGAGCACTATAATAACACAAACTCTTCCCTTTGTGCCACAACCAATAGTGAGGACATAGGCCTCTTAGAAAACACTGCAACCATTTGTACAATCACCACAATCGACAAGGACATCCCAAGGACTAAATTAGACATTCTAGATGATCTAGGACCTGATGGAGGAATTGAATAGGCTTAAAGCATATGCATATCAAACCATTAAGGTTATGGACTTTTACCAAGATGATCCCATTAGTCCTATGGTCCCACCTTTGATGCTTCCTCTAGGTGTTCCTATCCCATAGTTCATGAAATACAATGGTGAAGGTGATCCCAATGGTCACCTCATAACCTTTTGATTTGAGTGTTTGTTGTTGCAACCATGGTCGCACATCATCATAAGGATATTCACTATGTTTCTTATACAGAAAGCACTTGACTAGTACTATGCCTTACCTAGAGAATCTATATCCTCTCTAGAAGACCTCATATCATAATTCATTAACCACTTCAACTACAACTTGAAGCTTGACACCACACTTAACCAATTCATGAAGGTTAAGTAAGGACCACTTGAAGTGGTGCAGAAGTTCATCCAATGATGGAATGGTTTGCTTAATGAGATATCAAAACCTATAGTTGAAATCCATATTTTGGCTATATTCAAGGGAGTGTTTAATGATTTCACCAAGTCCAAGTTGTACTACCTTGACCCATGATCACTCAATCAAGCATTCTCCTAGATTAAGAACATAGAGGATGCTATGGATGCTAGCCACAACCTTGCTTACATGGCATTCAAAAACCAACACACATGGAGGAACAAGGAGAGAAGTAAGCAAAATAATGTGGTGGTGGTAGCTGTGGCCAAGGAAATCAAAACAACTAACTAGAGGCCAAAGCCAATCCACCCAAAGCCCCTGCTAACAACCAAAACAACTAGCCATCAACCTCTAGGATCACTACATTGACCTCATCTAGGCCTAACCTTGCATGAAAGGACAAGACAAAATATACTAGATTGGCTTTGAAGCCATCTAAGCTCTTAGATCAACTATTAAAGAGTGGGTGTATAAAATTCAAATAAATGATTAAAAATGCTTGTAAAAAGCATGAAAGGCTATGTGAGATAGTCAAATATCCCACTCAAGCAACAAAATATGATCCTCATGTACCTAAATATTTTAGGCTTGACCACTTTTGTTACTACCATCAATTGCTTGGTCATGACATTGATTTTTTCCTTGCATTAAAGGATGACCTAAAAAAGATGATAAATAGGGGAGAGTTGGTCCTAGATTCTTATAACATTGTCTGATCATAAAACTAGTCGAAAGTGTATAAAGACCCACTGAATGCCAATTATAGTGCATATGTTATATCAGCATTCAATGTTGATGATAATTGGAGGCCTACAAGGGAAGCATTCATGATTCAGGTACCCCCTTGTAACAAAAGGAGCTCTTCAACTTCCACAAGCTCAAGATCCTTCTTTATTGTGAGGATACCATTGTGAATGCCCCCATAAGAAGCCTCACCAAACAATGACCCCTCATGGTGGCTAATGCTACAGCCTCTTCCTTACAAACTAATAATGACAATCAAAATATCCCATC
The DNA here is from genome assembly GCA_015680685.1 of Gnetum montanum. Taxonomy (NCBI): domain Eukaryota; kingdom Viridiplantae; phylum Streptophyta; class Gnetopsida; order Gnetales; family Gnetaceae; genus Gnetum; species Gnetum montanum. Next base: position 910,108 of record MNCI01017900.1, on the reverse strand, counting down.
TAGGTTGAGGAAGAAGCCTAAGTAAAAACCTAGCAATAAGGATGACAAGTAGGCTAAGGCATGGAAGGAAGTGGGCCTACCAAAGCCCACTCCCATATTGTTAGTATCCATGACCTCTACAACCTAGGCTGCTTTGATAAGTAAGCCATGGGAGGAAACTAAGAACCAAGGGAGAGGAAAAGAGGAAAAGTCACAACAACCCAAAATAGAAGTGTGCATTTTGGGTGCATGGAGGAAGTTAAAGCATAACTAGGGTGACAAGCCCATGGCCAACAACAAAAACTTCCTAAGTGCGATGGAGCAACTTAAGTAGTTTCTTAAAAAAAATTAACCTTAAGCCTGTATGACTTGATCATGACCTCTGCTACACATCGTGAAACACTAGTCAATATGTTGACTTTTATCCCTATTAGCAAGGACATTCTTACTAACGAAGAATTCATATATGCGGTGATGGTGCCTTCTTCACCTAAGGAGATAAAGTTAACATCATTGGTATTTCGTGATAGCAAAAATAAAACTAGTCCCCAAAATGGTGAAGTGACCAAGGCCCATCTTTTCATCACAATCTAGGTGGGATAGTACAAGGTGCATTAGGTGCATGTGGATGATGGAGTTACAACGAATGTCATCTCATACACCATAGTTGAACATTTAGACTTGACAAAGTAAATACAATGTACAAAAAAATCCACTCTCAAGTTCTTTAATGGATCATAGGTTGCTGTTAAATGGTCTATCTCCTTAGACTTTGTGATAGGGGAGCAATTCCCCACAAACACAGATTTCTTGGTGGTAGAGGAAATACTAGGATTTAGCCTTATCTTGGAAAGACCTTGGTTTGCTCAACTATGAGTCATATCCTCACCTATTCACCAAGAAATTCACTTTCCTTACGAATGAGATAAAACCATCATTCATGGTGACAATTCAGTTCCCTTGACTATTAACAACGTGGATATAAAGTAGGGGTTAGAAGTTAAGTTTTAGGAAGAAACTCCCAGCCACAAAGTTAAGCAACCTAAGAGAGTGGAAAAGGTCAAAAATGACAACAATAGGTCATGAGACACACTATGGGAAGAGCTCCCTTTCAACATCATCAGTGAAGGAGATGGGGAGTACAAACTTATGCAAAATAGGCTGTACATGTTTCCTAATATCTTAAAGATTAGGAAATATTTACGCAAGTAAGGTACATCATTGATCCTTCCATCCTATACCCCTGTGACATTTAACCATGTGTATATATAGCTGGTTAGCCTATATTTTATTATTACCTGTTTACGCCTTTTACTTGCTTTATTTTAACATTTTTCCCATGTAGCCTAAGGATTTACTTTTGTTTGCATTTTATTTTATTAAAGCCTTTATATTTCTTTTTTTCCCTTTTTAGCACGATATAAGTATAGAAACAACTCATAAAAAATTTAAAACTAGAAAACCCATAAAAATATTAAAACATAAAACAAACAAAAACATATCTTTCCTTACGACCTAGTCCCTCCATGGTGTAAAACTAGCAACATTGAATGCATGGCCTGCCACAGCCTAAAATTGACAATATCACATGGCCTACCATGGTCTAAAACTGGCAAATAATCCCTACCCTATGGCCATTTATAACCTCTTAGCCTAGCTTTTCTTAACACTTATAGCCAATATAGCCAACGTAGCCATCTACAACATAGTCATTTACAATGTGTATAACCTTAAAACCTTAAAACCATAAAGCCATTATAAAACTAAAATGCTAGAATACTATGAGTAAAAATAAAACCAAAACTTAAACTTTAAAATGTTTATAATAAGACATAGCCATAGCCACATAGTGTGGAAAAGTATTCAAAAAATAATAAACAATAATTATAAAATCATCCATGACAAAGTTTTAGCTAACATTAGCGATCAACATCAACAAACATAAACATCATGCTATTAACAATAAGCAAAAACTCATGGACAACTAGGGCATGCTAAGGGGGATCTGGAGGAGAAGGTGGTGGATTATCATCACCCTCACCATTGGGGCTACGAACATCTTTTAGTGCCTAAAATATAGCAGCATAAAACCAGTTAGTAACCAACAACAAACCTATAACTTCACCACAAAATTAAAAGAAAAAATATGAATATATCAAACTTATAGGGAATCTGGTTCAATGAACTTAGGAGGTATATGTTGAAGACTAGTATTCAAATTATGGAGGATTTAGAATTCCTTCATGTTGGCCCAACCAATATCTTCAAAATTAATACATGTGAGGATGTTTGTTGGGTCCACTTAAGTCTGATCAAGTGGGTCCAGTGATATTGTAGCTATAGAAGTCTTACTTGAAATCATACTGACTTGAGGAGTAGGAGATTCAATCACCATGAGAGTGCATTCAAAGAGATGGTAAGAACTCTATGTCTAAATCCCTTGGATGAACAACTCTCTATTACATTGTTTAGTCATCTCCTCCTTGACCCACATAAGGTATGCCTCTTGATCAACCTTGTATTCTCTCTTATGATCCTTTTGTGTCTGATCCTATTCTAGGACCTAGGAATAATAGTCCTTCCAATCCTTGGATTTTCAAAAGATGAGATCCATTTGCATTTTTTGCTCTACCATGTCCTCAGAAAGTGCCACCTTGTCGTGGATGATGTTCCAATAGCGGGTCACTTAGGCTTCCACAAAGGCCTTGTAATCTTAGAGATCCATGATCATCTCAACCTACTACTTGGTTTTCTCCTTTAAGGTTACAACTTGCTTTCATAGGGATTCATTATACCTTTGGAACTCCCATGAATTTTTTATGTAGGAAATTGCAAGATTAGTAGCAATTTTTTACAACTTTAGGGCTACATTTTGAACATTGGATGAAAGCTTTGATAAGGAGTAGAACTCCATGTCGTGATTAGGATCCCACACTACTAATGGTATTGTAAATAACACATAACCATAAATATAATTTACAACCAAATATACCTCTATAATATAGCAAAATGACTAAGGAAAATGAAACATAGTTCTTACTGATCTCAGGTGCAACTTGTTGCAGCCAATCGATGATGTCCTTGACCACTGCATGCAAGAACTCCATCTTGTTTAGGACCTCTACCCATGGTTTCATGTGCAACTTTGGTGTAGAGGCCTTTTCCTATGGCTCAAGAACTACAACAAGCTTAATAATCATTGAATGGTTAGAGTGCAAACCAAACTTAAAACCATAGAATATAACAAGTAGCATTGAGGCATGTTCATACATGGCTCCTCCTCTTCCTCCTTAGGGATAATGATGAGGGATGCACTTGGCAATGGATCACTAAACAAGGCATCTAGGTCATATAGATCAATGTTGACTAACCCTTTAGCCTCATGCTATTGTAAGAGTGCCTCCTCTACACATCTTTGTTGCTTTGTTGCTACAGTAGTAGCATGCCATTATGCCTTCTTCACTGCGGTAGTTGCATACCTTTGCTCTTTCTCTGCAGTGATAGCTTGGGCTACCATGTCTTGACACTTATCTATAACCATTATACATAAAAGATGTTAACACATGAAAAAAAAATATAGTCATTAGACATAAAACATAGAATAGTCAAAACATAGTTAAGACATACTGGTGACTACTTGATGTGACCTATTAATCCTTAACTTGAGATTCTTTACGGAGGGTTACGTTATTGCTGGTGCTGCTTCCTCTATAGGTTATTTCAATTTTTAATTAGCTACCTTGTCAACCTCGAAGCATAACTCTTGAGCCCTCTTGATGTTGGCTAGCACTGTGAGAGGTACCTCCCTTGTGCTATTAGGGGAAGCACACCAACTACCACTAACTCCCTTAGTGGTCACATACAACAACTTCCCCATGCCCTATGGTGGATTTTGGGCCTACATGGTAGGATAAACATGCTTTGTCCAAGGTCTAGAGAGTTGATCAGGGTCTTGGGCTATAAAATGTCCACCCCTCCTCATCACCAGGAACTTCGTGAACCTCTTCAAATAAGCTACAAAAAATGCATAATGCATGTGGATTATTGTAGATGTATCTTTGTGGAGTTTGAGGATCTTCTCTTGAAGCCCTATAGCCAAAGAAGAGGCCTAGTTGAATCTAGTATCCTTTGTTAGGACCTTCTTAAAGGTCCACCCCTGTGTGACATCAATCACCTTCTTTTGTAAATAGTTTAGGGAAGGCATGAGATCTAAATAATGGATAAGCTTCCCTTGCTTCAACGTTCATAAAATCATCCAAGGTAGGCTCAGAGTGGCCATGGCTAATGCCTAACCACACCTCAACTTCCTTGCGATGGCATGATTCCTTCACTAGTTTGATGGCAACTTTCATCCCGTTAGCAAAAACACCAAAAAAGTCACAAAAGGTAGCCTCATTGATAGGTATTATGACTGGCACACCTCAAACTATAGTGATGAACTATCTGGCTTTTTCATTGAAGGAGTCAATTATGTTTAGCATCTCTATGATAGGGATGGAAGGGATAGTTGTTATGAAAACATCATGTAAACCCACACACTCAATGTTCACTTGGATGTTTCTGGGTGTTTTTCTCCTCAACCACTTCTATGTTGGTCCCACCTCACTAAATTTCAAGATGATGGTAGCCTCAAGGTATCCTAAAATTGATAAGGTAATGTTGGAAGAAGTGGGAGGTCCTACAAGGTAACAACAAACACTTAGCATTGACATAGGCACATCTAGGAAAACCAAGATATAACCAAAAACTAAAACCATAAGTTAAGATCATAGAACACTTAAGACCTAGGTAGCCATAACAATATTAGACATAACATAACCAATCATTCTTATTCTCATCTTTCTTCTTCTTTTTTAATGAGGCTTTTGTGGAGGTCTTAATGGCAATGGTCTTCTCCCTATTGTTCTTGGGGCCCACCCACCAGCTGTGTGCTATCTTGGTAGCTACACACTTCTTGTGGACAAGGTTGAAATCATTAGTGTATTTATCAAAGCCACTTCTTAACTAATCATACACAATAGTTTTGATCTTGGGGCCTTTGGTAAATACACTTAATGTGGTTTGAGCCACCACTAAGGTTTGATCATTCTTGATCAAGCCTTGATCATTGACCCTGTACCTATAAGAGATTCATAAAATAGACAAGTTAGGAAAGGGGACTAAACCAATAAAACCCAAAAACATCAAAACCTTATATAATAAATAGCTTAGCCCTGTAGGTGGTACACAGTGCCAAGTGGATTCTAAAATAACATGTAGACTTTGTGTGCCATCGTTAGAGTAGTATTAGTAGTATACTAAGAATACTCTAGCATGCTCAAGATCTTAGATAGGTAATGTGTGTCAATGGTGTTCCTAGAAACCATTGAATTCCTTGTTGCCTGGGTTTCAAGATTGTTAGTTATAAACCTGATGATTAGTATGGTAGACCCAGGCAGTAGGGTCTCCACTATGACATTGGTCACATATATAGATAGGTGTGACCACATCATCACATTGAAATTCTATAGGATGTAGGTAAGGAATTTCCTTGGCCTTAGCTAGAACCATAGTGAGCCTTGCTCAAGAGCTAAATCTAAGAGGGGGATGTTAGCCTTATGTTGGTTGATGAAGCATAGAATGCCCACCATCTTAACCATGATCAGGATGGGCTTCAACAAGGCCTTGCATGGAAAAAACACATTGTTAAGACCATACCTCAACACTTAGAATTTCTTGAAAAAGTTTACCAAACATCCTAGTTAGGGGTGAAATTACCCCTTGTAAAAAACTTTAAGATGTTGGTTAAAATTTCATTGGGGAATTCAAAAACAAGTGTTACAACCTTTATAACCCTATGACATTATAGCCAAAACATTATATGTACAAACCAAAATATTCCTTAGTCCTAAACAACATTGACACCAAAAATGCCTTAAAACCTATAAAATGACCTTAGGAAAAACATTACTAAAGATAGAAAAATTTTTTTATAGCCATGAAACCAAGTTTATAGTATTTTCAATATCCTTAAGCATCCCCAGGAGCATGGGATGTTGACAAGAAAAATTTCTAAGTGTGCCAACGTTGCTTATCCCCAAGGGGTAAAATTGATACAACCAAAATGAGTCCTAGTTTATGCAGCCTTAGTAAAAAATTTGTTAAAAATTCATTTTAACTCTAATTTTAGTGATTCCATCACTGAAGGAATCTTGAAATCATGAACATTATAGCCATAACTAGAAAAGCCAAAATTCCATAGCCACTTTTACACAAAACATGACCAAATTAACATGAACATTACAGCCATAACTAGAAAAGCCAAAATTCCATAGCCACTTTTACACAAAACATGACCAAATTAACATGAACATAGTTGTCACTGAAAAATCCCTTTTGCACAAGGTTGGTAAAAAATTCATCAAAATTTTGTTTAAGCTCCAAATGAAGTGATTTTACCATCATTTGAAAGCTTAAATCAAGAACTACATATTCATGGCCATAAAAAATCTAAAATCACTATTTTTTATTTATAAAAAATTCTTAAACTTATATAAAAAACTAAAATTGCACAAATCACAACTACACAACATAGCCAAAATGCCCATAACTCATTCATTATAAGTTTGAATTGTATGAAACTATAGCCAACAGAAACCTTAAAGCTAACATTAATAACACAAGAAAAGATATTTTAATAATGCATAACTAATTTCTTTAAAAAATGCATAATCATACTTGATTTTTTGCCAAAATTGGTAAAAAACTAGTATAAAATAGCAAAACCTAATTTAAAATCACATCAAATGAAACTTAAATAACTAAGAGACGATAGATATACATAAGAAACATTGAAATTGAGGGTGGGAATTTTTTAAAATTAAAATTTATTGAGCAAACTAGCCTAGATCTATAAATATGGCCCTATTCCAAGTTGAAGAAAACGTCAAAAAACAACTAGGAAATAAACAAAACAACTAGTAAAGGGCTACCTCAGGGTTGCAACATGTGAGCTTTACATCACAATAGGGATGGGTAGATGGGAGATGCCCTGGGCTATTGCGTCCACCTTCTCTATGGTCGGGTTCTTGCTGCTATTGCCTCTCTTCTTTATGGTTATAATGCTGGGAGAAAAAGCTTGGAAATCTAATGAATAGGAGCTCCAACATTGGCTGAAAAGGCCTCTAGGTCCACCATGCTATAGATGAAGGCTTCTTGGAAGTAAGATCTTTGCTAGAGCTCAAATCCAATGCATTGTGGGATACAATGAGAGTTGTGTATATGATTCTTGTAGAAATCAAGCATAAAAACTGGACCTAAACTACACCTTCTTGCATGCTCTTGTTGCCAATTTCAAGCATTGAAACTCATGGTGCATTGAAGTGCAAAGGGGGGAAAGTCTTGCCAACACTAGGAATGGTGGGAGTTAATATCAAATTCAAAAACTTAAATTTCTTGATGTGTTCCCCATCGCATGCCTCCCATGTATGGTATTCCAAGCTTGGAAGCTTCACCAATGCTGATGTTTTGACCTCTTGAAATACATAAATCATGTTTCAACCTTATCCCCATTGTGTACACACTAGGCAGTGTGGATCTAGAATGGGTTCCATTTCCTTAACCATATAGCCTTGGCCTATTGCCATTTTTAGCTATTGTGACCAATCTTGTCAAAACCTAGACTTTGGAAATGGGTAAGATCTTGACAAAACTTGTTACTTTAGGCATCCACGTTGGGGCAATGCTACCTAGTGTGGCTCTAGCATTGCCTAAGGGGGGTAACATCCATACCCATCCTCTAGTGCTTACCAATCCTTGATCTAACCCCAAGGTGGATCCCACATAGCCTAAAACCCCTTGAGTCACACTTGACAGACCTAGAACCTTGTCAAAAGTGGTCAAAATTGTCCAAAACTTTTAGATCTAGTGGATCCATGTTAAGGGGGACATCATCCACATTACCTAGCATGGTACTAACATGGATAGGTGGGGGGTATGACCAAAACTACCAAAATGAATCATCAAGTTACCATAGTTTAACTCCCACATCCCTTATTAGTCTCTAGTAGCCTAGATCCACCTAAAACCAAGTTGATTTTCCACCTTTCACCTTCTCCACACTGGTGAATCCTTCACCCACACTACCCATGTGGGCCCAATGTGGATATCCTAGGGGTATATCATAAAAACCCTTCCTAAAGCCTTGAATGACAACAAAACTCATTTTGATAGCCTTGGTGCCCCTCTATGACATTTGGTTGTTGATAACAACAAAACCTTGAGTTGATTTTCCCTCCTTTTGCCTTAGCCACACTAATGAACCCTCCATCCATGTTGCCTAGTGTGGATCCAGTGTGGGTCCCTTGGGGGTATGCAATAAAACCCATCCCATAGCCAAAATTAGTCTTTTTACTTATCGTGCTGACCTCTCAACCCTATTGGAGCCTTCCAAAGCCTTCAGATATCATGAAATGCACTAAAAATAGCTAGAAGCTACCATCCTTTTTCCATCCATGTTGGGGCCATGCTACCTAGTGTGGCTCAAGGGGTGATGGCTGCATGGAGTACCAAGGATGCATTAAAATTATTGATTTCAACACCAAATTTTGACCCTTGACCCTTGTAGCCCCAAAAAATTTGAAACCCTATTTAATCTTATCAAAAGTGGCCAAAATATTAAATCTAAGTGAAGCCACATTGGGGGAAACCTTATCCACACTAGGTTACATAGCCCCAACATGGATAAAAGGGGTATGGCAAAAACTCACAAGATTTTCATTAAATTAACTTGTGTGTACAACCAAATCTTCTCCAAGACTTTGGTAGCCAAAACTTGCCAAATCTGATCTCATTTCATGATTTTCCTTACTCCCACACTAAGCACCCCAATCATCCATGTTGGGCAACATGGATCCAAAGTGGATGCATCAAGGAAAGTTCNGGGGGGGTGGGGAAGGGTTATAGATACACCAAAATAACTCTAACTTATGCCATCATCACCCTATAGCCTTGTTAGCACCTTTGAAAGCCATTAGACCTTGCAAAACCAACCAAAAATAGTCAAATGTTTATCCCATTATATTCTTCATGCTAGATCCATAGATAGCATGGACCAAGAGGGGTAACTTCAAAAGCCATCTAAGAACCTCCAAAATTGTCAAATTTTGACCCTAGAGACTAGCCCTTAATACTAGTAGACTTGGGGTATGACATGCATCATCGATTTGCTACCAAAACTCACCCATATTTGATATCCTAAGGTATCCACATTTGGAAGACTTGATCAACACTGGGCAATGTGGATCCAGCGTGGGTGGATTTCCTTTTCACTTTTGGCACCAGATTGACATCCCGGAGACCAAAAAACCTACACTAGCAAAGCCTATAACCTCATAGCCTTAAGTTTGCACTAGTTTGACCTTGTTTTTTTTACCTTCAAACATAATAGTCCCCCTCATCCATGCTAGATCAACACTGCCCAACATGAATAATGGTGGGATAATCATGCATGACCTTAAATAGCCTTCAAACATAGTTGGATTTGACCAAAAACTTTGGGGATAACTGTTTCTAGCCCTAGAAGCCTGAAAACTTGCTCGATTTGCTTTCAAAACCATCCCAGGACCAAAAAGCAAGAGAATTCCCATTCATCCATGCTAGTTAGCATGGCCCTAGCATGGATTCCACCTCCAACTTAATTTAATTCTTAAAACCCTTTTGAAATGGTCTTAAAACTTAGTTTGGGAGTGCACAACTGTAGAAACTTGGTTCTGGCTACAAATCCAACCCTATTTAATCCTATTATAGTCCATATTTGGATCATTCATGTGGAGCCCCCTCCCATCCATGCTAACTAGCATGGATATAAGGAGGTATAACTTTAAAACTTGCTTTTTGGCCATTTTCAACCTCCAAAATGATCAATTTTTATAGATATGGCCCTATGCTAACTTGGGAAGGCCTTTGGACCCTTATTTCAATCCTTTTAATGTTACAAACCCATTTTCCTTAGTATCCATGTTGGGGCCATGTTGGCTAGTGTGGCTCCAGCATGCGTGGAAGATCTAGGCTTCAATTGGGACTTCTGGGAACTAAAATTAACATTAGAATTGACCTATTCCCTTCCCTAGTCCATTGCGCTAAACATGCAAGCCATTAGAAGTTAAAAATTATCCAAAATAAGCCTAGGAAACTTCTTGGATGTCCTATCTACATTGGGAGTTACCTCACCCATGTTAGCCAATGTGGATACCTTGAAAACCTTGCTTTTTTAGCTCAAATACTCTGAAAATAGTCCTGATCAATTCTTGAAGGCATCTAGCACCTTGGTAGCCTCAAACCATGGCCCACTAAGGCCTAAAAATAGTAAAATTTAATAATTTTTGAGTAGTATTAGCCAATTTCTATCACATGCATTCCATTTTCATTAATTTGACCTTATTTCATGATGTTTCAACTTGTTTTTAGCTTTGTTTTGTATTGTTAACCCTCTTGGCCATCATATGGTCCCTACATGGCTTCATGTTTCCCTAGATTCATCTTATTTTATTTATTATGACATTTGTAAAATATTTTTTATGCTTTTATTGGTATTGAATGGTGGGGTTTGACCTTCCTTGACCACCTTTTGACACCATGTAACCATGGCTTGCTAAGGCCTAAAATTGGCACCATGGCCTTCCAAGGCCTAAAATTGGGAAGATTGTAGCCTTTGTTAATCATGTTTTGCTTTATTTATCATACTTCATATTATTACACTTTATTAGACCCTTTTTTGACCTTTGTATGGCCTTATTACATTGTGTTTATCTCCTATAGTCTTATATGACCTAGTTTGCATGGTATTTACATAATTCCATAGCATTTTGGCATTATTTACTCATATTTACCTAGGTGCCACTTAATGTGCTTATGGTTGACATGTAGGACTAAAGTATGAGTACCTGGGAGCATATCAATTTACCTTTGAGCCTAAGAAGATCTCATGAAAATATTGAATGATGTATTAACCTTGACTGCCTAGATCTTGATCTTGAGAGTCTTATCGACCACATAGCCTTAATAGAGAAACCTTTAGAATGGCCTAAAAATGTAGTTAAGACCCTTCACCTAGAGGCTATCAACATTAGTGAAGACTCTCTAGTTGAAGTTCCTGTCACAACACATAGTGGTGAGGAGAAAATCCAAAAACTAAGTTCCTCACTAGAACCTCAACAAGCTTAAGATATCACCAAGGTCCTACAAGACAACATTAAGATATTTTCCTGGTCATATGAGGATATGCTAGGACTAGAATCATGTTTAGTACAACACAGCATCATACTTGATCCTAGCATTAGACTAGTTAAGCAAAAGGTTTATAAGATTATACTTGATTTTTCCTTGGTAGTTCATGATGAAATCACAAAGCTATACCAAGATGATTTTATTAGAGTTGTTGATTACGTAGAATGGATGTCCAATATAGTGGTAGTCCCTAAGAAAAATGGGAGCATACATATTTGCATAGATTTATGAGACCTAAATAAGGCAACCATTAAGAATGACTTTCCTTTGCCTAGTATTAATCAACTTATTAATCTATAGTTGAGCATGCATTATTATCCTTCATGGATGGATTCTTGTGATACAACCAGATTAGGATTAACCCAAAACATTAACTTAGCATAAATTCATGATTCCTTGGAGTAGCTTTTACTATACCATGATGCCATTTGGCCTAAAGAACCTAGGAGCAACCTATAAAAGAGCCATGACATACATATTTAGTGATTACATCCTAGGTTTTCTCAATGATTACATAGATGATATAACTGTTAAGTCCAAAGTGGCCAATGATCATACATGTGACCTAGACCTTGTGCTTAAAAGATGCCTCAAGTATGAGCTTAGGCTTAATCCCAAGAAATGTATCTTTGGTGTCAAAACTAGTAAGATGCTTAGCTTTGTGGTATCCGAAGTGGGGATACATGTTTATCCTGATAAGGTTAAAGCCATATCCAGCTTGGTGGTACCTATTAACCTTAAGGAGATTTGGGAGTTGCAAGGTAGATTACAATTCATTGTTAGGTTTATTGCTAGCCTTATAGATAAGTTACAATCCATACAAGACTTGCTTAAGAAAGGAGTTCAGTAGTTGATGACCATGCAACTATAGAACTTTAGTTTCTAGATGAATATGTCAACAATGTTAGCCAAGTGCCTAAGGGCTATGAGGTGGTCATGCACTTTGATGGAGCTTCAACTACCCATGGGGCTAATGCTGTTGCCATCATAACATTTCCATTTGGTGAAATCTAATTCTTTGCCTATTGATTTGAGTTTTCATGTACCAATAATATAGTAGAGTATGAGGGTTTGATTAGAGGGATAATGGTAGACCATAACCTAGGAGTTAAGCACTTGATGATTAAAGGTGACTTGCAACTTGTGCTTAACCAAGTAACTAAGGTTTACTCTTGTAAAGCCAAAAACTTATAATAACCTTATTGTGACCTAGGAAAGCAACTATTGCAATAATTTATAGCTATCAATATCCAACACATACCCCAAACTGAGAATACCATAGTGGATGCAATTGCAACACTAGTCCTTAGTGCGATGCCAGATGTGTTTAGCAAGTTGCCTACCTTGACCATGGACTATGTTTCCATCATGAAGAGCATTGAGGATACCTTTGTGGTCATGGTTCATGCTACTCCTGCAAAGGAGTGGTATGATGATATCAAGTTTTACCTTATGCATGGTGAACCTTCACAAGGCCTAATTGCTGCTCAAAAGGATGTTGCACGTAAATGATCAAAATAGTATGTCATAGTGGGCAATAACACATTATGTTGATGATCCTATGATGACATATTATTAGTGTGCTTGGGTAAAATTGAAGTTTGAATAGTCCTAGCGTAGGTTCACAAGGGTGTATGTGAAGGACTTATAGGACCTAGAGGTAGGACCTCTAAGATTATATAATTAGGCTATTACTGGTCATATATGGAAGGTGTCTACCTGTAGAAGGTTAAAACTTATGACACATGGCAATGGCATAGTAATCTTATACATGTACTATTGACTGAGTTAAATACTACTTAGATAATTTGATCATTTCAATGATGGGGGTTGTATATCATTAGACCTCTTTCACCTAAGTCTTTTGTGGGGCATAGCTTTATCATCACTACAACTGAATACTTCACAAAGTGGGTTAAGGCTATTCCCCTAATAAGGACACCATCTGAACAAGTTTGTAAATTCATACTTGACAACATTGTAGCCCATTTCAACATTCCTATGATCATAGTCACAAATAATGGACCATAGTTTAGTAGCTAAGAAATGAAGAATTTTTGTCATGACCTAGGAATTAAGCATTCCCTCTCATCGCCATACTACCCTCAAGCCAAAAAATAAGCAGAAGCAAGAAATAAGGCCATCATCAACTTGCTCAAAAAGATGTTGAATGATAGTAAGCACAAGTGGCATGAGTAGTTTGTTTATGCACTTTGGGCCTACAGAACAATCTATCACATGAGAATTGATGTAACTTCTTATAGCTTGGTTTATGATTCTCAAGCAATTTTACTTCTTGAATTGTAGGTATCGTCACTCTAAGTAGTCTTATTTGGCTTCATCAATGATGAACCAAGTAAGGAGCTATGGATCATGAACCTAGATTCGATCAAGGAATAATGGGTACCAATGCTTGCTCATGTCGAGTGATATCAAGAGAGGTAGAAATAGCAACATCATCATAACTTGATCAAGTGTAAGATCAAGGAGGGTGACCTAGTCCTCATGATCGCCCATGAGCATGCAAAAAAATTCTCAGCCAATTGGAAAGGACCTTTCTTAATTACTAAGGCCTATGAAAATAAAGTATTCAAAATAGTTGACATGAATGGAAATAAGTTGTCCAACCCAGTCAATCATTCCTATATAAAGCCATGTCTGCAAATGATGTTAATGATCTTTATAGTCAACAACAAGCAAGTCTGCATGACATCCTTTGCATAACAAAGGAACATCTTTCTATGATCCACTAAGGTCTTAGATTGGAAATCTTGGTAACATTGGTATCCTAGTTTTATCATTCTATTTGGCCATATGCATTGTTACATGACAACATGTTTTCTTTGCTTGGTTTTCTTGTACTCTTCGAGTTGTGCTTGCAGGATGAAGCCCAAAGTCATCGTGAAGGTATAATTCATCATGGCAGCAAGTCACCACATAACCTCAAAGTGAAAAATTTGGTGATTTTGTCTTGCTATTCCAAGACTACTTGTTTCATATCCATTCCTATTACCATCTCCTTGAAATTAATCCCATAGCATTATTATAGCCTTGCTTACCATAAATAGCATTGTTGACCTATCTTTGGCATTCATTCATAATGGCCTTATGACATCCCTTTGTCATGCTCCACCATTAAGTCCATTGAATGTAACACATCTCATTCAATAGGTAAACCTGACTAAGTCCATTGAGTGCAACACATCTCATTCTATAGGAAAGCCATTAAATCTACTAGATGTAACACATCTCATCTAGTAGGAAAACCATGTTTGAACTAGCCTTGACAAAGAAACCCAATGAAGCTTTCAACCTATAAAAAAATATGGAAAGCAAATTTCCAAGAAGTAAAATAACCTATGAAGATTGAAAATCCCAAATGAACAGCTCCAAACATGCAAAGGAAGGAGCCTAGTGGCTAAAGAAACCTTGAAGCAAAGTGATGGTTCCTCAAATGCATCTACCAAGTGAACCACACTTCAAAAAACATGAAGTGTTAAAACCACTAACTGACTAACATGTCACTGCCATAGCCATGATGGTAGCACTTGGAAAGCATTGTTAGCTCTCATGACCATTTTCCTATCACTGCATTACCATCATCATAGCCTTGTCCCATCATTGCAAACACTCTTTGACATGGTTCGACATGACTAAATCAAGCATAGAGAAGGAACATTGGTGATGGACCTATAGTGGTGTTTTGTATTCTTTGTCAATGCCTCTCAAGTAAATCCTCTAGAAACCAACAAAGAGGGACCAATCAAACACCATCAAAATTGCATGTTGTATCCTTTGTAATCGACATCCCATAAAACCTAAGGCTAAACTTCATTGTAAATGTGAAGATTGCAACCTAAGAGGTGTAATCTCACATAATTTTATACTTTTGGGGTTGAAAATGCCTCATAATTCATCAAAGCCTGATCCCCCNAAATGCCTTTTGGGATGCCAAAATTGGCATTTTTATGGGTTTTATGGGGGGTATAATATGTTCCATGCTAGAGATATCCATTGGGGGGTATAACTCACCTACTAGGGGTGTGGCCCACCTACCCCTAGTGTTGAGGGGTATGATATCAACCATGCACATCATGTCGGGGGCTTGAGGGTGGAGGGGCAGGGGGGGGGGGGGGGGGGGTGGTGTGTAGAACCTTCCCCTCCAACATTGATATTTCATCCTCCTAGTGTTGCACCTTCCCCCCCTAGTGTAGCTCTAGTGTGGCCAAGATTTTAGCATTGCATCAACTCTAGCATTAACCTTGCATTTTAGCATTGTAGTTGAAAGGCCCAATGTGGGTGGACAACACTAATCTGAGTTAAATTCTTGTTTACTATTTTTACTAAGTGGAATGACCATGGGGGTAAAACACTTACCATACATAGTAACCCCCTAGGTTTGAACACCCACCACATCTACACGTAAGAAAAATTTGCAACACTAATTAAGCACAATTTGTAGCCAAATTTATTGACCAAATCCTATATAAACCAAGTCCTAACATCATATAGAGGTTCCAAACATTATAATTTTTAGCCATTTTTTGCATTCGAGAGCACTTGCACACCTACAAATACAGAGCTTCTTGAATCCCTAGCGTGGAACCCCCCCTATAAGCATTGTTATCCCTTCACCCCCTTGTGAGATTTGTGAGATATTTGTGCCAACATTGTGCACTTGGGAACAAAAATTCCCAATGTTGCTTACTTGGTTGGTCAAAATTCCATACACCTCTCATCCCTTTGTACAAAAAAATGTTGCAGATTTGGTGTGGTAGTAGCAAAGGCTCAAAAGCATTAGGAGTGGTAGAACCCCTAGATCATGAAGCTGATTATTGTAGTTTCAATGGACTCTGAACCCCTACAAAAGTGAACCCTCCTACTGCAACAAGCCATCTTGTATACATTTTCTATACCTTCTTTATTTTTATTAAAATAAAGTTTGTAGTTTCATTTGTGTGCGTAGTTTCATTTGTGTGCAAGTTTCTTTGATTGTTTCATTTTAGTATATTTATCTTTCATATATGCATTTTTCATTTTACATTTTATTACCATGTTTTACCCTCCTTAAGTCCCTAGGTGATCTATTGGACTATCTAGAGCACTTTAGATCCTATTTTTTGTCACAGAGTTCCTTGGGATTCAAGGTTAAGGCTGTTGCACTGGAAATTTCTTAGTCTTTCTAACAACTGGGATTTTTAGTCACTACGCAAGGTAAGACAATAATAATTATAACAAATGTAACATACCATAAGGATAAAAAATAGTACATATCTCCAAAAAAAAAAAATGGCTCAAGCATGTTTCTTTTATGGGAAACTAGGGCATAACATGAATATTTGTAAAGTCAAGAAGAAGAAAAAGGTTAAAAAAAAAAGAGTAATAAGGCAAAGAAAATCTAGAAGAGAAAATAGAGCTATGAGGGAATTGAATCTCCAACACAGGATAGTATGGAAACTATAATGAAAGACACACATAAATAGGGTCAAACTATGTCTTGGGAGGAACAACAAAAATCCATAATTAAGACTTTAAAAGACATAATTTTCTCTTTTCTCCATCTCCATGAAGCAAAGTATTTACTGCTCTCGACTAAGGAAGATAACCATCCAATGGGATAGAGATCCATTAAGGTGTTTCCTTCATAAACTTAAACTTCACCTCCCAAAACCCCTACATCATAGTCCTAATAATTGATTCATATGATCATAGAGGAAAAAATAATCCCCATGTCATCCATTAACATAACATTAATCGATCTCTTGGACAAAGAAGAATATCACTTGTCAAAAGCTCATAAGATCCTATTTGAAAGAAAACTAGGATGCTCAAAGGTACAAATGCTAGATCTAGGCATTAAACTAGAACAAATCAAACCAATACACTTGTCTAGAATAACATATACACCAAATCCATGATTATTTTACAATGGAAATTTCATGGGTTTTTGTAGGGGCATAGCTTTAACTACACTTGAACCATCTACCCCCAGCATAGATGGTGTTGGATTTTCATTTTCCAATAAAACCCAACATAGTCACCAACAAAACCTAGTGCAGATTAGCATTGGAATTTTTACGATTTTCCATTTTTTATTTTCTCAATAGAAACTCTAGTGTAGTCACCTCAAGTCTTCAGAAGTTGCAACATGGCCAACATAGAAATCAGGTTCACTTGTAGTTCCAACAGTTCTAGTAGTTTTCTGCAACTTTAGCATAGTCCACCAAGGACAACATAGTTGGGATAGGGTCAGTGTAGTCACAAAAGTTCATTTACTATTTATAGTATTTGGATGGGCTTTGGTGTCTATGATGTAGTCCAAACTTACTATAAATGATTATCTACACTAAAAATTGTAACTGTTATACTTGCAATTACATATCAATTTGTCAGTAATCATGATAGTCATGCACATACCTAAAAAGAGTAACCCCATGGTGTATAAAATTCCAATGTGAACTTCTTATTATGGTTTTGGAAAGGAGAGGTAGTTCCATTTCACAATTGGAATAGCATTAATCACATTTTTCAACCAAAAGCCTTTTGCAACCTTGCAACACCTTTGAGAGAAAATTGGTGTCTATGCTAGGCATTAGAGACTTCCAACATGATATGACTACTTCAAGGGGGGAATACCATCCATGACCATAGTTGCATATTCTGGAGGGAACTAGCAGGGAGTTGCTAGAAATTGGGCTTGGAAAGTATTTGGATCATGGGGTTTGAGCATAGAACATAGCATGCTAGCTCCAATGGACTTCAAGATCCATCCAAGTAAACTTCTTATGCACCTAGCAGAAAAATCTGTACTCCTTGAACCTTGTACTTTATGCATTTTCCATTTCAGTAAAGTTACAATTCATCATTGTGTAGATTTAAGTTTATGTTTTAATTTCTATCTATTTTCATTTTGAACCTACAATTCCATTTCCATTTTTATTTCCATCTTGATTTACATTTTCATTTTCGTTTCCATTTACACTCTCATTTACATTTCCATTTATGTTTCTGTAAGTCCTTGGATGATTGCCTAGATCATCTAGGGTGCTTTGAATCCCATTTTTTGAAGGCCTTAGGGATTTGAGCTTAAAATTATTTTGACACTTGGGATATTTTGGTTTTCATTTTAGTAACCAAATTTTCCAGGTCTAATAGTTTTCTAGTGCTAGAAGGAGGGCATTTGCCTAAATTCTTAGCCCAAAAATCATTTTCCATTTTTTCTAAACACCAAGTCTATTACGTTTTCAAATTTCAAAACCTATAGACATATTTATTCAAAGCCAACATTGCTACCCAAACCCTTTCCTAAATATCCTAGCATAGTTATGGTAAGTGAGTTATTTTTTTTCTTGTTGTACTTTCACAATCGTTGCTATTGGATTCCTTGGAGTTGGTGCAGTTACTTTGAAAGTCCAAATCCAAAACCCAATTTTGTTCAAAAACCCAACTACATCTACTCTAAAATTCTGTAGTTGGCCCAATGTAGACATCTCTAGGACTCCAGCATAATCCTTGGAAAACTCAAAATTTTCATATTCCACTTCTTGAAAACAACATACACAATCTTTTGGCAAAATTTTTCCAACTAGATTTTCTAACCAAAAACCCATTTCCACCATCTATCTCAGCGTAGTTGGCTAGAAAATATAACTGTCTACTACACACACTCCACTATAGAAACTACCATTGGAAACACCAGCGTAGTTAGTATTGCTAACTTTGAAACTGCAACATCCATTTCCCCAAGAGTGGTATACACCACTTACATTGTAGTAGTAGTGTTAATGGTTTTTTTCATTTATAGTCAATTGTACTGTTGGGAAACCCAACTAGTTGAAATTTTCACTAAAAATAGTAAGAGGTCAAAACAACATCTTTTGATAATGTCTTTTAGTTGATCAACCATCCTGCACCTTAACTTGACAAACATGACATCCAACTAAGGTGTAGTTTGTGTTTATGACCTAAAAGATCCTATGGTCATAGAATGAGGAAAATCACTTAGAAAAAGGAACAAAACATGGATTTGATGGTTATCAATAAGGAGTTCTACAACTTCTTGTATGCCAAGATACAAGTTAGACTCTTGATACCATACATCGAATCTGATGCTAAGTGCCAATTCAAAATCATACACCAAGATGGGAAAGAATATATTCCATCACCTTTAGACCTAATCCCCCTCATTGAATTTTATGCACAAATGCTCATATAACTCATAGAGGTTGATGATTTTAGTGAGGAAAATAGCTTAGAGGATCATCAAGAAGAGGAAGATGCGTTTGAGGTTAAAGAAGAGTTGGACACCTTCATTGGAAGTATTTTTCAATCTTCTACTCCCCAAACAACTACAACCAAATCCATGTCTCTTACCTCATCAATGGGAAAAGTCCCTTGACCCAACTCTCCTCCTATCCATCCTACCATGTTTGGGTTCATGTCCATCATTGCCACACACCAGACACAACCTATATCTCAGTCCACCTCCTTGTTCTTGCCAATACCCTTTACCACATAGCCTCACTCCATTCACTCAAACCTAGTGATATCTGCCTCATCATCTCCATCTATCATACTAGTAGGATCCTCATTGGGGCCCTAATCAATACAAGCCTCTCATAATCCTTTTGTCTCCATCATACCATAAATTACAACTCAAACTCTTTCTCCTTGTTTAATCCACCTATGATGGTGATCATATGACCTCTTTCCTCTATGCTAATGTCAATTTTACAACCTCAAGCCTCACAACTTCTTCTTCAACTATCAACACAAGGACTGTAGCTCATAAAGATGCCCCACGGCTTGGATCAAGCCTTCCAAATTATCTAATACCTTAATGAAGAGCTGCAAGAACTCAAGGCCAACACAACTCAGATGATCAAGGTTCTATACTTTTATTAGGATGATCTTATAAGTCCTATTATGCCTCAAATGACCTCACCCATCACCATAACCATATCAAACTTCACCAAATACAATGGTGAAGGGGATTCCAATGCACATCTAGTTACATTCTCATCTGAGTGCCTCTTTTTGCAAGCTTGGCCACATATGATACTACATATTTTCCTAAAGGGTAAGGATCTAGATTAGTATTGAACCTTACCTAAAGGTTCCATCTCTTTCCTTGAAGACCTGATAAACCAATTTTTTAGCCACTTTCAATACAACCTACAGTTGGATGCCACATTGGATCAACTGATGAAGGTGAGACAAGGGCCACTTTGAAACACCACCAAAATTCATGTTGAAAGTCCTATCTTTTAGTTTGAGGCAACGTTTCATTGTAAATGTAAGATATGTAGTACAAAAGCAATAATCTTACATATTTCAACTTTTTGGTGTTGAAAAATGCTTCAAAAGTTATTATTTTCTTACTTCCAAACTAGAAATAGGTATGCCATGTCCATATCTAGGCTTGGGAAGGCTGAAAATGCCATCGGAATGGCTAAAAAAATATTTTCATGAGTTTTTGTAGTGGTATAGCCCCAACTACCTTGGAGCAATCTTTAGTAGGCATAGTAGCTATGGTAGTCATAGTAGCCATAGTAGCTACAATAGCCATTGTAGTTATAGTAGCCAGCATAGTCATCAACAAGACTAGGTAGAGGTGCAATGTTGGCATTGTTGGGATGGCCATTTCTCGAACACCAGCTAGCACATGCATCCCAAGTTAACAATGACCAAATAGTAGTCTTCACTAGGCACAAGACTTTCCAACGGGTTCCACCATTTCTATAGTTTCCATCCATCTTTTCATTTCCCATTTCGAATGCCTTCGATGAAGTCACAAAAGCCTATTTACAATTTATAGTAAATAGATGGGTTTTGTGGGTGTAGTCCATTTTAGACTTGTCATAGATACCAACTATGTTGGTAATAGTTGGTTGACTACGTTGGTAGTAGTTGGTTGACTACGTTGGCAGTAGTTGGCTGACTACGTTAAGCAATAGTTGACTGACTATGTTGGTAGTAGTAGCAGTCATAACCCACAATCAATGCCAATTTTTCAGTAATCAATGGTAAGCCCTAGAATGACAACCCTAAACATATAAAAGCCTAATGTTGACAGCATTTCTAGGATCCAAACTTTCAAGAATTTTTGGCATCATATACAATCATTAATAACACTTGGCATTTTAGCACTTCGACATTTTAAAACCATTTTGCAACAACACCATTTTCCATTTTTCAAAGTCATTTCCATTATCCATCAAATCCATTTACAATTCAACTATGTTTCTAATAGCAACAACTAGCACTATGCTAGGCACAAACACCCCCACATAGGTCTCATTGCTGCTAAAAGTGTAGATCCTATCCCATTTCCATCTACATTGGCAACCACCAAGACCCGTTGTAGTCATTACATCCTCACCTGGTAGTGTTGTTTGGTGGTAGAAACTGGGACTACACTAGTCACAAAGACTCCCACATAGTTTCCATTGCCCCAAACATGCAACACTAATCCCATTCCCATGTAGTCGAATTGGTGGAAACTAATGGAAAGTTGTAGTAGACCAAAGTTGGGACGAAGCTGGATCATGGAGGCAACCTTCTCCAACACACTTTAAGCTTTGGCAAGTAGCTTCATGTTCCCTTCGCACAATATTGTACATTGTGAATTCAACCTTTTTAATATTTTTTTTATAAATTTGTTGGTTTATGTTGTTCAAATTTTGGATTCCATTTCTATTTTTACTTTTATTTCTGTAACTGTACTTTCATTTTCAATTGCCATTTTTAGTAGACCATTTTTTGTTTACATTTTCAATAGGTCATTTTGAGTAGACCATTTCTACCTACATTTCCAATCATGTTTACGATCCCAAAAGCATGTTTGTTTTGAGTTTTGTAAGTTCCTAGGTGATCAAAAAGACCATCTAGGGTACACTAAGTCCTATTTTCTAGAGGCCCTTGGAACTTGGGGTTAAAAATATTCTAGCACTCAAATCTTTTAGTTTCCCATTTGAGCAACTGAGATTTCTAGCACCAACACACTTGAACCAGTCAAAAGGTTCATTCAAAGATGGAACTCAACACTTAACAAGATTCCATAGCCTATTGTTGAAACTCACCTCTTGTCATTTACAAGGGAGCAGTAAATGACTTTATCAAGTTAAAGCTTTAATACCTAGAGCCCTGGTCACTAAGCTAAGCCTTCTCATAAATCAAGAACATTGAGGAGGCTACTGAGGTAGGCAACCACATCTTCTAACTCATCACAACCATCCACTTCCTATGTCCGAAATCAACCAAGATTAAACTTTGGATGGATGGATAGGTCTAAGTACACTAGGTTGCCTTTGAAACCCTCTAAGTTTCTATAACAGTTGCCTAAAGATGACCATATACAACATAAGCTACTATCTAAAGAGGCTCGTAAGAGGCACAATCATCTTTGTGACATAGCTAGAGACCCAAAAATAGCTACTAAAGATGATCCCAAGCTATTGAAGTACTTTAGACTCAAAAGGTACTATAATTATCATCAAATAGCTAGTCATGAGACTAATTTTTGCCTGGCTTTGAAAGATGATCTCCAGAAGATGATAGACCATGGCGAGTTGATGTTGAATGAGCCCAACTCTTCAAGCACCAACAATAACTCTTACACCATAGCCTCATTCACAAAAATTAAATGGTCTAATCCTCCTAGGGAACCATTTTTTATTAAGGTGTCACCATGGTGTTAAAGTGAAAAGCCTAGAGAGCCCTTCATCATGTAGGTATCATGCCCTCCAGCCCCTAAGAAGTCCTTCACTATATGTGTTCCCCCTTTAATGGCTTTAACATCACAACACAATTAACGAGTTACTAATCCTCCAAAGCCTAAGGAACCATTAATTATTTGGCTTCCTCCACCTTTAACAAGTAAGATCATAACAACTCATGATCAAAGCCCACCTATTATGGTCCACAATTCAAAGGTTAGCAAGAAACCATCACCACAATAGTGATGAAATTAACCTATCACCAAACCAACAGCAAAGTCCATTGAAGGTAACCAATAACAAAATGCTTTGAAACAAGCTACACCAAGACCAACTACATTCATGGACAAGGGACCCAAGGCACATGGACCAAGACCTAAGTAACAAACTCTAGAAAGGATGGAGGAGGTTAGAACCACTAAGGTTGAAACATTATATGCTAAGGGAAAGAATTTTCTTCCAACAATGGAGCAAGCCAAATGATCATTAAAGCAAAAGGATGCATCACTGAATTTGTATGGCCCAGTCATGACATCTCCTGCTCATAGGGATGCACTAGCTTAGGTGTTAACCTCTATTCCTATGAGTAGAGACATGCACACTAATAGAGAATTAGTTTACTCTATCATTGAGCAAGCTTTACTTAGTGAATATGGGCATCAACCCATGCTCAAATTTCATGATAGTGAAGTGAAAATTGACTCCTATCCTTATTACTACATGTGTTGGTAGATACAAGGTTCACCCTATTCATGTAGATGATGGGGTAGCAATTAACGTGATACCATTTTTTGTTCTTGATCAACTAGGCTTAATTGAAAATATTCAAGCAACCACTACCTCAACACTCAAGTCATTTAATGGCTCATAAGTAGTAGTGCGAGGTTTCCTCTCCTTGGATTTCATGGCTAGTGAGCAGTTCCCTACATTTGTCAACTTCCTAGTAGTTGAAGAGATACCTGGCTTCAACTTGATCTTAGGGAGGTCATGGCTAGCAAAGCTTTGGGTAGTCTCATCCCTATACATCAAGAGATTCACTTGTCCTATGAGGGAGGGGAAATTGTGATCCATGGAGATAATGTGTCAGTATCATCGATTAACTATGTCAACACCAATCAAGGCTTAGAGGTGGAGTTTTAAGAGGAAACTCCTGATACTCAGAATAGGATCACTAACAATAAAGACAATGATGATGCTAGCAACATCAACTCTACAATACAAAGTAACCAATGAAAATGCATACAACTTGCCATGATTAACAAGAAAGGTGGTGAACCTAAAGTTGTGTCAAAAGGATTCCTTGACCTTTCAAAGGTCAAACAACGAGTTCATAGCAAACACCTTACCACTTCATTTGTTTACTTTCGTAACATTGTATCATGCTTCATGGTTTTTCTTAGTCCTTTATGCTCTTTCAAGAGCATCCTGTACTCACTAGACAATGTATGGATCACAACTTGCTAAGGCTTAAAATTGGCAACATTATGGTCTGCTAAGGCCTCAAACTGGTAGCATGATCACCTGCCATGACCTAAAACTAGCATATTGTATGGCCAGTCATGGTCTTAAATTGGCAAACATCATATGGCCCATGATGGCCTTAAACTAGAAAATTTCTATAGCTTGTTTACAACTTAGTTTACAACAAAAAAAATGAAAATGATAGTTTACAATCAAAAATATGAAAATGACTATTTATACCAAAAATATGAAATTGACTATTTACAACAAAAAAATGAAAATGATAAATTAGAATAAAAAATATGAAAATGACATATTAGAACTAAGATTTTAGTTTCCACTAGGATCTCAATAAACAAACCAAGAAAAGCTTGCCTACACCAGGATTTTGGCATCCCACACTGACTATGCTATGGTTTAGACCCTTACTAGCTTTGGAATAGATGCCAAATTTCATCCATGTTAAAAACCCAATCCCTAGTCCTAAATCCATGCTAAAAACCTCATCCTCAAGCTAAGAAACCAAGTGTCAACATAGGTGCAAACTAGATAGCAAAAAAATAGTCAAATTCATGAAGAAAATGGTTATTCCATGTGATTATGTTGGCTTGGAGCTTGACTACACTATCCCAACATAGTCAAATTGGATATGATGCCTATCACTACTTTCCACTAGTTCACCTGCATTGTAAATGAACCCATGAAACCCTGTAACCAAAATAAATAGCTCAAAGTTAGCATTGGTAGTCACCAAGCATTAGAATAGCCTTAAATATGGTCACAAACTAGTTCTTAGGCATGACTACACTAGCCAAGAGCATGACTATGCTTTCCTAGCATAGTCAAGAATGGGATAAATCTTTTCCCCACTCATCAAGCCTCAAATTTATACCAAACACCCATGCCATATCCACAAACACTAGCTAGAGCTCCTAATAGCTTCGAAACTTTGTGGAATTCATCAAATGATGTCAAAAATTAGTCAAAACCCATGACTACATTAGAGGGAGGTTGTGAATACACTAGCCCAACGTAGTCACAGGGTTTACAAATGGGATAGACCATAGAAATAATAATAATAAAATTTCAAAAATTCATTCCATAACCTCCATACCTCCCTAAGACTCTTGGTGACCTTAGACTATCGATCAATCAAGCAAAAAACCTTCAAAATGCATTTCCCAAGGTTGACTATGCTAGGAATTACATGCCTACACTAGGCTAGTGTAGCCACTAGTGATGCCTAGCATAGTCCATCTAAAAAACCTCAAAATAGGCCATTTCCAAGCCAAAATCAACTTCCAAAAGCATTAGAACCATGCAAGACTAAAAATCAAGATAAAATTCACTATTTCTCATATTTTCCAACCCTAACTATGTTGGGGATTGCATGCCTACACTGGGCTAGCATAGTCATTAGTAGAGCCTAGCATAGTCCACATCAAAAATCCAAAAATGAGCCAAAAATAGCTCAAATTAACTCCCAGAAAGATCTAGAACCCTACCAAAGCCTGTTGAGAAAACCCTACGAAACAAGCTAAAATTTAGCATTTTTCATCACAAACCTCTCAACGAGGCTAGAAATTACATGCCTACACTAGGCTACTATAGTTAAGAGGTATTTGACCTTCCCAAGAACCAAACAACCACACTAAATTGATAATTTTGATGTTAAAACCCTAGCTAGCAACACCAATGAACCCAGAAGTCCATTAGCATGGTTGATTGGACATGGAAACTTACTTGAAATCATATTTTATTCATGACTACATTGGGAAAGTCTATGACTATGCTGGGCCAATGTAGTCACAATGGAAACATATTTTGTGGCAAGGTTGATTAGCATTATACCACTTTAGAATGGTCCAAAATTGACTTAGGAAGTCTAGAACTTTGTTCCACTTTATCCAACTATAATTTCACTTTGTTTCCACTAAAAACACCAAATTCCTCATCACTACTCTAAGGCCATGAATGACTACGTTGGCCTAGCATAGTTTGATGAGAAATCCCATAAAAACCACTTTTGTTCCGCAAATTTGAGTGTCGAACACTCAATTCGACTCTTTCAAGAACCTATGCTATAATAGGAAGTTGGCAGAGCACTAATTCCAATCTTGAAGCCCCATGAATTCACTTTGTCCATGTGACTATGCTAGGGCTTACCTTGACTATGCTAGCCTAGTGTAGTCACCAACAAACATAAGATTTCTAGCTTCTAGAAGGTGAAAATAGAGTTGAAATGTACCAATCTTTAATACCAACTTCATGTGCTAGCTGTCTAAATCATTAGGAGTTTAAAAGTAACCATAATGACCTTGGGAAATTGTCCATCAATGATAACTATGTTTGGAATTGCATGACTACACTAGGCCAGCATAATTTCTAGTAGACCGCAACGTAGTCATAAGAAAAAGTATCAATTTTACCTTGAAACAAATCCCTTAGGTGTCCAAACTCCCCTGCCAACCCTACAGCCTTAAACCATGACCTACTAAGGGCTAAAACTAGCACAATCTAACCTTTTGACCAATATTAATCATGTTTTACCACATGTATTCCATTATAACTAATTTTTCCTTATTTTATGGTGTTTTCACTTGTTATGACCTAGTTATGCATTGTTGACCTTTACTACAATTAGTTGACCTTATCCAACTTCTACAACACTTTATTTTCACTATATTTACCTTGTTCTATCTTTTATGGCCTTTTTAAACCTTTGTTAGCCTTTGATTAGTGTTAGATGATGGGGTTTGACCATCTTTGATCATAATTTGACACCATGTAACTATGGCATGCCAAGGCCTTAAGCTGGCAACATGGCCCACTAAGGCCTAAAATTAGAAAAAAAATGTAACCTTAGTTAACCATGTTTGATCTTATTTTTTATACTTTCATTCTACTTCAACTTGTTCTAACCTTGTTTGGCCTTTATTTGACCTTTGTTCCATCTTATTTGTCTCCACCTATCATTTATAGCCTTGGTTGACCTTGTTTGCATTTTGTTTAACATTCAAATAACATGTGTTAACATAGTTCCTTAGATATTTTATAGTGTTTTGGAATTATTTACTCATTTTTACCCAAGTGCCACTTAATGTGCTTATGGTTGACATGCAAGACTAGAGTATGAGTACCTGTAAGCAAATCAGTATGTCTTTGAGCCTAACTAGACCACACAGTAATGTTGAACTATGTATTGATCCTAATTGCCTAGATCTTGAGCTTGAGAGTCTCATTGACTACATAGCTTCATTAGAAAAACCTCTAGAGTGGCTTGAAAACCTATTCATAATCCTTGACCTTGAAGCTAGTGACATTACTGACGACTGTGTAGTTGAGGTTCTTGCCATGACACACTGTGGTAAGGAGAAAACCCTAAAACTAAGTTCCTTACTCAAATCCCAATAGGTTCAATACATCACCAAGGTCCTATGAGATAACATTAAAGCCTTTGCCTAGTCATATGAGGATATGCCAAGTCTAGACCCACATTTAGTCTAACATAACATCATACTTGATCCTAGCGTTAGACTAGTTAAGCAAAAAGTTCATAAGATTAGACCTAATTTGGCCTCGGCAGTTCATGATGAAATCACAAAACTATACCAAGCTAGTTTCATTAGAGCTATTGATTACATAGAATAGGTGTTCAACATAGTGGTAGTCCCTAAGAAAAATGGGATTATATATATTTGCATATATTTTTGAGACCTAAATAAGGTAATTATCAAAGATGCTTTCCCTTTGCCTAGTATTAACAAACTTGTTGATATTATGGCTAGACATTCCTTAGTATCCTTTATGGATGGATTCTCAAGATATAACTAGATTAGGATTAACCTAGAGTATCAACTTAGTACAATCCTCATGACCCCTTAGGGCACCTTTTGTTACACCATGATGCCCTTTGGCCTAAAGAATGTGAGAGCAACCTACCAAAGATTTTATGAGTAATCTCATCTATGAATAAAACACTCATGTGACTCGTTGGTTGATGTGTTGTTCTATGCTATCAAGTTTCAAGTGACTAATTATTTGAATAGCAAGCCCACAACATCCATCCACCCATTCTATTAATAAGAGGTTCTACCCTGGGTACAATGATATTCCTAATCATTAAAACTTAAACTAATCTTGTGTTCATTATATCCAAAGTGAAGAAGGA
Source organism: Gnetum montanum (assembly GCA_015680685.1). Taxonomy (NCBI): domain Eukaryota; kingdom Viridiplantae; phylum Streptophyta; class Gnetopsida; order Gnetales; family Gnetaceae; genus Gnetum; species Gnetum montanum. The sequence continues at coordinate 881,515 of MNCI01017900.1, read as the reverse complement.
TGGACTAAGCGGGAATGGCTAGGGTGTGACATCAAGGGGACTTGTGGATTCTCTTTGGTGACATCTGTGGGAGTTATCATGCAACCTGGTTGTCCTAAGATCCTTGTAGATCTAATGGAAAATGGGAGTAAGAGTAATAAAAAGGCACTCAATAAAGAAATCCAATGCGATTCTAGGGGGTCTCATTGGAAAGACATGTACCCATGCCTAATGCTAGGTAGCTTCTCTAGATTAAGAATTTCAAAAAGAAGAAAAACACACAACACAAATAGAAGTACCACACAGCAAGAATCACTCATCCCTTGTACAAAATGCCAAGTGATTATATGCCTTGCCATCATGATGCTCTCATTTTTGTCTATCATTGGGATGAAACAATGTGATCTCACTGATCAAAGGAATGGACTTGGTCCTGATTTTTGATTGACAGGTTAATGACACATTAATCATGCCTTACACTAAGGATTCATTATGCCCTAAGCTAGTTACCTCATATCCCAATCTCTACAATCCCTTCTATAATTTACCTCACCTTGTTGTTCTTGTAATTGTGACTTGTGTCTTAGGTAGCATGGAATTCATATCTCATTGTAGTGGCATCTACATGTGTGTGTTTTTTTGCATATGTGTAGATTACATTTAACCCTTCTAGTGCCTACGGACATTTTGAGGTGTGGTTATGCAAGGGCATTATAGGTTGGAACTTGCTTTGGGGAGGACCCACTTGTGTTACTTTTGTAATTTGCACTCGTAACACATCACCATCACATCATTTTATACCCTCCAAGTATTACAATACTGTTTCCCTCTTCATCCTTCTAGATCAAACATTCCTGTGTATCGAAACATGTTCTTTCTCCTCATCCAATTCATGCATTTCATTGCTAGATTTTACACCATTATACTTTTTGTTCCTTCAAGACTATTTAATATTACCATGAACCTTTTACACCGACTTGAAGTCCTTCATTTTTGAGTTTAGAATTTTAGAAATTTATCAATTTTCCTAAGTACCTTATTTTTATTGGACCGTGATATCGGGTCCCTGATATCGGGGCAGCGCTATCGTGTCCTCAAAAACTATATATATGGATTCCCTACGCATGTCAATATCATTCTTCCATGAACTTGCTAGCTTGCACACCTATCATTCAAACATCCATAACTTGCTCATTAATGCTCTGATTCCCATTCCAATTGAACCTATCTTCACCCGGAGTGTTCAGCTTAGTCATGGGGGAGGGGTACACTCAAAATTGTGCATAAAGTTTTTGAAATTCATCATCGCCCAAAGGATACTATAAAGGATAATTGATTATAAAAAATGATAAACATGTGCCAAAAACAATCTTATCTCCTCACCTACACCAGGGAATTAAATTTTAAAGGCACCTAATCAAATTGGGGCCCAATATTAAAACTTTTAGGGGAGATTTCCACAAGATTTTATAACTTTGAATCACACGAAATAAGAAATGAATTCATTAAGAAAAAAGTAAGGTATAACTTAAATTTTGTAAAAAACCTTATTAATGGTCGACCTCATGTGATTGCAGATGGCCCCTAAACATGGACAACAAGAAAGACCCTCTCAAGGTGTGTTCAAGAGGCCCAAGAGAGGCAGAGGACAAGTGTCTCCCAAGCAACGTGCAGAGTAGGAGGTGCAATCATTTAGCATCCATCAAGAGACTTTTGCTACTGTGCAATTGGGATAGGTGGAAGGAGGAGTTGCTAAAGCACCTGAATAGGGAAAACACCTCATGTTATCCCCAGAGTGTGTCCAAGCTATCCAAGAAAGGTCCATGTTGGCAGTTGTGATCATGGAATTCAACTTCAAAGCTTTCATGGAATTTTCTCCTAAGGCTGTTAGGGACCAACTCAAAGGGTCCCCATTATGGCCTATCCTCTCTAAAAGTGGTGCTTGGTACTTAGGAGAAACGTACCAATTTTGGCACAATAAGGAAGAAGGAACTATAGTTGACATGGTGGTGTATCTATTGATTTTTCCACCAAGGCCATTTTGGAAGTGTTAAACCTTTTGAATATAGGGCCAAAAGTTGCTAACTTGCCCACTCGCTCTGATGCTGATGCGCAAAAGATTTGGTTGAAGAGGGTGTATGGCAAAGAAGATAAGACATATGGAGAGTTGACGCTGGAAGAAAGGATATACTTCAAGATTGGTACTTATCACATCTTCCCCACAACAGGATTAAATAGAATTTCAACATATTGGATAAGAGGAAGTGTGATATTGATGGGAAAGGTTAATGCTAGCCTTCCTCATCTATATCTCATGGAGTTCTTAAGGCGGTTTGAAGAATGCAAGAAAGGGAAGTTCATGTTGCCCTTCCCTTGTCTCATCAAGAAGTTGTGCAAACGTGCTGGTATTCTGGGGTACATCAATGACATTTCCAGAAGAGCCCAAAATGCTTTGTTCGTGAAATTGCTGAATCCACCAACCCCAAGGAAAAGTGCTAGTGAGACACTAGAGCTAGGGCAAGAACAGACAGAAGGTCCCATTGCAACTCAAACTGTAGGGCCTATCCAACTCCCAAGCACAAGGCCCAATCAACAACAAGTAGGTTCCAACATGAGCCAGTGAGACCAACTGCCACCACCACTGTAGGATTATTGACCATTGATGAGCCATCTTAGGGCCATCTTTGAGACGGTTAGTTGGGAAAGTCATGATGATGCTAATCTCTTCCACATGATCGATGACATTGTACAGCCCACGGTTTCTATTGATCACACACGGGGCAAGGTGTCCATCCAAATAGGAGGAGGGGAGACCCACTGGTCACAAAAAATTTCAGGGAATGCTGCATCTTTCCAGGTGCAATTGGAAATAGGTGAAGGGGCCACAATGGTGGTCATGCAACATCAAGATGCAGTAGGAGCCGCAAAAGTGGTTATAGGCCACATCAAAGAATCTTTCAATGTCCCTATTGTGCCACCGGTAGATTTCACAATAGCACAAGATGCTCAAACTCTGGCTGGTCCCTCAATGACTCCTGCAGAGCATGAGGATGTCCTTGATCGATTGTTGCAGATAGGAAAAGTAATGACATCCTTGTTCGACATCCCACAAGATTTCATGGCAGTGTAATCAAACCTCATTTCCATCAAAGGGAAGCTGGTCATGGTAGAGATTAGGGCCGAGTAGGCAGAAGCAGAGTTGATAAGACTCCAAGAAAGACTCGTTACCCTGCAAGCTATGTAGTGGGACCCATCTTAATTCATTCCTGCAGACCAATAGGACACTTTTAGGATGGAGCAACTCAATAAACTACTGGTAGACAATAAAAGAGTGATGGAGGAGGAGGAGAAGGTTGACTAGGATGCCTCCAAGGCACAAGCGTGAACCTACGTGCATGCCAAGGCACTCAGAGCCTTATAAGAAGAGAATAAATAGCTTATTGCTGACAATCCACTGTGGAGAAATAGAGGAATGTTGTCAAAGAAAACTTTCATCAGTTATGAGAATAGTTGGTCAAGGTCAACCAAGATATGAATTGTTTGGCCAAAGAGAATCAAAATGTCTTAATGAAGGAGGTACACACAATCCATCAAAAGATGATCATTGAAATAAGTGCATGGAAAAACAAGATCAAGCGGCATGAAAATTTAAAGGAGCATTTTAGAGACCAGGTGGGGATGTTTAAGAAAGTCATTGAGAAAGAGATCCATATGGCCAAGGCCCACATCAACATTTTCAGTGCTCAACACACTGATTGGTGAGCCATATTGGACACATATGCATTTGCCCACCAAGTAGAGCTTAAAAGCTAGGACCTGCAGATTTAAGATCTCATAGAGTACATGGAATTGACAAACTTGTGATATGCCTATCTAGCCATGTTAATAGTAGGAAGCTTGAGAATAGAGCTCAAGAAGCAGGTAGCTACCACCTATGCCAAATATGAAGCAAAATTTGTGGAGCATAAGAAAATGTTGCAAAAGCTAGAAGTCACAAATTCTGAATTAGAGGTGGTTAAGGCCAGCTATCAAGCATAGAAAGATTTCACAACAGACTTGGCTTGATGGCTTACAGATTTCCAAGAGTATAGGGACAAAGCTAGAGCCTACAAGGAGGAACGACAGTTGTTTGCAACCTAGTATGTTAAAGCAAATTAGATGTTTCTGCAACAACTATGCCCATGGGAAGTGCTGACTCCATCAAACATTAGAGCATCAACATGGACAACACAAGATCCTCACACTGAAGAGGAAAAGCTCCAAGCACTCCTTCAAAGCCACCAAATCCCAAAACCTAGAGCACAAAACAATGGGAAGCAACCCATGGAGGAGCCACCACCACCTGGAACCACATGAGTTCCACAAAATTTTGTAATTTTATGATTTTGTATTTTTGTGCCTGTCCTAATTTTGTTCTATTCAATTCTCCACTACAGCATGAATAAATTCTTCATTAGTTAATAATCCCATACCTATCCATGTGTAATCAATGGAGCTTGTTCTCATTTTGTTTGACTTGAGGATGAGTTTTCATTTAGTGATGGGGGGTATGATGAATCATGATTCATTAGGCTCCGATATCAGATCCACGATATCAGGTACACGATATCGTGATCCAAATAATGATATCGTGACTCCTGTGTGAGCCTATAAATACACATGTGGGCACACGGAAAGGAGTCAATTAGTTTTCAGTTAGTAGATAGAAGTTAGTTCATTTTTAGTTCTTCTCAACCCTTTCCCCTAATGCATGCCTGTTGTGTGATGATTGTAATTGTACGAAATCTTTATTCAAGTGCAAAATACTTGGACATGCACATGATCAGAAATAAAGATTGAGATCACTTCATCATTGCAACTTTCACTTAGTTTAATTATTTAATTGTTATTGTTATTTATTTCTTTTTTAGTTAATATCTCTTCACCCTAAAATTCTTAAACGTGGAATGAGTATGACTTAATCACGAGCATCCAAGTGTGACTACTTGGTATCCCAGTAGCGTACCTAGGCCATGCGCTTGGTAATCCCATTGGTAGTCGTGCACGAGGTCCAAGATGTGTATGGATGATTAAGGAACGGATACTCATCGCACTTAGGCTAGCTTAGATTCTCTCTCCCACTTCCTATTAGCTTAACTCTCTCTTCCTTTTCCTCCTAGCTTAATTAAAGTTATTTTCCATTGCCTCTAGGAGTAGCACTAGGTTAGAAACCACATCATACACCTCACTCTAGACTAAACCATACATGACAAAGCATATACTAGTCCAAGTGGGAAGACAGTGGACTACGATCAATGAGTAACTATCTAGATACCACAACTAGCTCGTCTAGGGAGTTCGACTGGATCTTACGTGAAACGCTGGTATTCGTATGGTTAAGTGTAGGGGTACCTCACCACTCATCATTAGCATCATTGCTGGGGATAGTGCTAGTTATTTAGATTAGTTACATCATACAAAATCGCTGTAACAAAGTATTCAAGATATATCTCTTAGAAAGAAATTAATTTCAATTAAGTCAGACACGATTGACAACAATGTCTCTGTCACAAGACTATGATAACACAACTAGTAAGGCAATTCATTAGAGAACCAACTAATTATATAATGATGAAGATGAAGTTTGGAGTACCCAATCTGATGTAGGGGTCTCTTATGAGCATAAACAAAAACAACATCGTCCCAACTCACAAATGAATAACATACCTAGTGACGATGAACCCCTACTGGCCACTACAAGCCTAACGCAAATATAAGAGGTTGTTCCAATATCCCATAGGCTTGACTTAAACAACTTTCATAAATTTTTAGGAGGCTACAATTTAGATCTGCAACATCATCTACAAGCCTTCCATGATGCCTGTGTATGAAATAACATTGATAATGGATGGCAAAAACTTAAGCTCTTTCCTACGACACTCATTGGCCAAGCAAAAGTATGGTATAGGTCATTAAAACCAAAATCAATTTGACGTTGGCTGATAATGGTAGAACTATTTAATGAAAGATATCAAACCTATGCGAGAGTGTTAGCCTTGAGGAGACAAATCCAAGAGTGGAAACAAGCACAACATGAACCCTTGGACATGGCCTTAGAAAGATATTATGGACTGTTAAACAACTGCCTGGGCCATGGGTTCTCTAAGGAAAGGCTAATGTACCATATCATAGATGAGATCTGTAATGAAATAAGGGAGATCCTAGGGATGTACACCCAAGGTCAACTATATGAGCTATGAACCCATCAATTCCAAGAGCTTATCAAGCGGTTAGCAAAAGAAGGAGAAATGGCTAAATGGGAGAATGATGAAAAATCTCAATAGGCCCAAAAATCAACAAGGGCCCATGATTATAAAGAGGACAAACCAACTCACCACAAGGATATGGAACCATCTTTGCCAATACTACAATCATTGGATGAAGTTGAGGTAAAGATCAATAGGATGATGGAATGGATACATGAAAAATGTGGAGAGTATGCCAACATTATTGGAGATAGAGTTATGAAGAACCAGGAAATAGGACAAAACACCTTTAGAAAATTGAAAAGAAGGGTTGAAGAGAATAAGAACATAACTATCAATCATACGTATCAATGTAACATTTGCCTATATGATCACCTCAAGGGCCAATGCCCAATCTTGTCACATTTACATGAGCATTTGGAAAGAATGTTAAATCCAGAGTTCATGTAGAAATACTATGTTCAATCATAGTGGCCACAATCCCAGTCGTGGGGGAGGGCATCCCCAAACTGGTTACACCCTTCATACCATTCGAACCCAAGTGCTTATCAGGTTCAACATCCTGTTTTCCCAACTAGGTCAACATCTTCAACCTCATCATATTATTATTATTCTCCTGAATACCATCAACCCATATCCTCGCCAACAAGACCACCACCTTGGGTACCTTACACTTCTCCTCAATTTCAATGTTCTAATCTTTCACCTCCTTCTATATTGCCACCAATTTTGCTTGAAGAATTTGCACCACAGCATCAACCCACGAATGTTACTTGTGCTTCTACTATCAATAGCAGTGGGAACCATCTACAACATTGAAGGAGTACCTTCTTTAGACATGACCATAGAAAGGGACACCATAGTTCAGAAACGACTACATCTAATAACTTAGCACAAGTCCAACACTGTGGTGCATCTTCCTCTTTGAACCCAATGCCTCGTGTTACCTTATCAGAGCCACCACTTAATACTCCAACAAACATGGGGCCCAATGGATATTGCCACATGGGGAGACATGTTGATCCTTGCATACCATCTTATGGTCACAAGTACCATAGTGGGTTAACTCCTTATAAATTAACCACATCTTATAACTTGCCTCACTATGTCAACTCTAATCAAGTGTGTGAACCCCAATGGGGTAAGTATGATTAGGTTCCAATATTTCCAACATGCAAGGATCCTAACCTTCCATTTATTAATTCTAGCCATGCTTAACCGTTTAGTT